>CM047583.1:1729930-1835406 GCA_026184515.1 Peronosclerospora sorghi | reverse complement strand
CACGATGGTGGTGGTCAGGTTGTCGATACAAATGTATTCGATTTCGAACTTGACTCCACCACACTGCCGTCGACCTGGCCGCATCCATTCAGAATATGCGGGTCCATTCAGCTCCCATTCTTGACGGCTTCAGTGCGGCTTTCTAGAAAGTTGCACTTGACGTCTTTGGGGAGTGTCTCGCAATTGTATTCAAATTCCAGCCTGATCGCGGCAAAATTCTCCCGTGTCAGCGTCAATCTGCCATCAGCTTTCTCAACAAGAAGAGAGAGCTTGCAAAAACGGGTAACTACCGGACCATTGCACTCATAGGTGTTGATGTCGAAGCGCTTTCCTTCCAGCTACAGACATAACTGCCCAAGCTCACCAGACCCTCGTGACAGAACGGGATGAAGAAGGCTATGCAGTGTTCATTGACTTCGACAACGCTACAACCGTGTCAACTGGATTTGCTTGTTCAAGGTTCTAAAACGTATGGGCTGTGGTGGCGAGTTGCTACGCTGGATTCAACTCATGTACACTCGTCATAAGTGCGTGGGAATGTGCAAGAGGACATCGAGCCACAACGGAGTCAAGCAAGGGCATCCTCTTTCGGCGCTGTTGTTTCTTCTCGTGCTCGAGTCGCTTGGGAAAAAGCTCTGGCAGCACAAAGAGGTTGGGATCTGTATCAACAACACTTTCACGGTGAAGATTATCTTCTTCGCTGACGACTCGACTCTTCTCATCAACTCTAGTGACGGGGTCCAGACACAACACGAGCTTGTGGACAAGTAATTCAAGGGGTCAGGTGCAAAGATCAACAGGACTAAATGCGTGCTTATGAGCCTCAATCGATCAAGTACCGCACCTCCGGTGGTTGATATCCAGTAATTGGGCTTCGATGACGTTGTGAAGTATCTCGTCCTGATATTTGGCCAGCGCATCACAGACGACGAGATTGTCAAGTTCCTCGATAAGTGGTTCTATGACGGCTTCCAGTCGTGGCATCAGCTAGAACGTCCGATTGCGGATCGCCGTCTTGTTGCCCAGACTATGGTGTTGTTGTTGATGTGGCACTACACTCTGCTCTTTGTAGTACCTGATCATCTGCTGAAGCAATGGCAATCTGCTCTACACCGCTTCGTTCTTGGCAGACGGTATAAACGTGGAGAGCGGTACTTCCAGCTTCCCGAACGAGTTCCTGTGCAGGCAATGAGATTTCGGAGGTCTCCCGATCCCTAACGTTGGTGAAAGGGTGAAACGGCAACGCATCCAGATGCTTTTACAGTATGTGCGTGACCGACCCAACTTTCTGCAACTGGACTACACCAGGCGTACAGCCTATTGCAAATTTCTTCCCGGACTAGGATCCACCAAAGCACCTCTATTTCCTAACAGTGAATCCCCGGAGTCACGGCTTTGATCTCGACTGGGCGAGCCTGTCGAGGTGGCGGCGCACGACGTGGAGGGATTGTTCCGATATTCAATTGCCGCTCACGTGGCTAGACCTACAGCAAGACGGGCGACTCGCGTATGCAACGCAGGAGCCAATATGGTTCCACGGCGACCCCAAGTTTCCAGTATGAAATTTGGTCACAGGTTGATGATCGAGTCAGCCTGCGCCGCAGCTTGTGCACGGTAGTCAAACCGCAACACAGCTTCCGTCGCCAAGTTTCCTGTGCTTTCCGGCTGAGAGTATTGCTTACATGCCGTGAAAATATGGGCGCTGACCTTCAGATGACAGATTAGCCGAACCTCACATAGACTACGGCTACAATGCAGTCCAGCCGTATCAGCAGTTTCGGTGGATGAAGGATCTGCATCAAGAACTGACGCAAGTTTTTCGCCGAGCTGTGGATCTTTGCGATGGGAGCGCCGTCGACATTATCCCACGGGCGCTTACCAACATTGCACCCTACGTCGGAGTCAGCGTCAACGATCAGCATCTTATTGTGCCGCTCGTCTCTCGATCACAAATTTTGAGACTTATCCAGGAGACCGGAGCCTATTCCGATCATGTTGCATGACAACAGAGCATCTGAAGGTGACGTGAAGCGTTTCGTGCGGCTGCGGAAGCATCTCCTACATCTCCATCTGCCGATTTACGAAGATATGCAGTTTCATGTCTCCTTCATATTACTCCCATTTTGATCGGGGTTCTATTTCATGTCGGCTACGGTCCCAGATATCATCTATTCTCCTCGCGAAAGATTTCGATCCGTCTTTCGATTTATCCTTGTGGTCCACCCTTGCCCGCGACTGGACGACCATATTTAGAAGACAGCCCAGCTGGAACCATATTGTGCTCGGTCGTCTACCACGTATAGTCGACAGGTGGGAAAACTAAAGGCCCGAGATCGAGGACATGTGGCATATACTCCTTCAGTTACCATGTACTTGCTATGGACCGAGCGCTACAGACGGCTGTTCAATGGTCGTTTACCAATGCCAGTCATCCTAGCACTGCGGGTGATCCAGACGACCTTCAGTGCCACGTGCGTGCTTGTCTCCGTCGACACTACGAGGAACTGCAACAAGCCTCGCTTCGCGACTGTTACACGATCTGGAACGAAGTCCGTCACTTGTAGGGTTAATAAAGCCAAATGGCACTATCTTCCGAGTCTGTAAGCGACGAAAATACAGCATCAAAAACCAACTCCAAGATCCTGGACGTTACTCCGTTGCTGCGACACTTGACGAAAAATTTCAAAAAGTCATCCCACCCGATACCGCTTTGACCAAGACCAAACTCGTTACAGAAGGCACAAACCTCATCATCCAAGGATGCCATTGTCACCCGTAGACCTCTTCAACAATGTTGAGCATAGTCTCGAACATGCACGTGTTCTTTCCATCTTCGGCCATAAAACGTCGGCCAACGCGACTAGACTGGACCCATCGTTGAAACTTCCACAACGTAACCGGAGGACAGGCGAGCATTTCAGCCTCACTCCTCTCCTTGTACTCCATCCATCCATCGAAAGCTTCGAGGCCGTCTTCTGATCATCTTCCAGAAGATACTGTTTCCATTTCCATGACCTTGCGCAGTAGATATTTCTCCCTCAGCCCACAAGATGTAATACTACAACTCTCCATCTTTCTCGCGACAGTTGTGATGCGGTATACCTTTTTTATAGAGTTAAATATACTTAAAGAGCGTAAAAAATGCTGTCGAATGATATGCAGGTTGCTCATACTAGTGTCCTTGGTTTTCTTGAGATCGCACTGTTTTGTACATGTACATTAAAAGTACATAATTTTTTTCACAGGTCAAAAGGCCTGATTTCGACTTTTGGTCATATAAGTTTTGAGAGGTATCCGAGTTGCATAGTTTCATCAAGTTTCGGAGGTATCCAGGTGACTTGAAGGTTGCTCCAAAAGTTAGTGGCTACGCAAGGCTCGAACTCCGTCATTCGAGAATTTGCCGGGTTTAGCACAAGTCAACGTAAGCGAAATACCGTGTCAACTTACGTGAGAGTATGGTAAGTTGACTGATCGCCACTAAGTTTCTCGGGTGTAGACGGATTAGATTGTCAGGTTTGTAGTCCATGAGTAGCATCGAAGCCAAAGCCGAGGGTGTCCCCAGTGTGCCCTCGAGTGCCCAGACCGCCCAGGAACTATCCATTGGTGGGACGGTTAGAACGAGCGGGGATAGCATTCCTCCGTAAGGACCTTCAGTGCGACCAAATCGAGCTACCAAGGCGTTCAACTAGGGCACTCGGGGCATGTTGAGGAGGCCCAAGGCGATGGTAGCACGATTTATTCTAGTGGTTCGGCGCGTAGCAAACGGCCGGAGGGGTCACGAAGGCAGCTTTGGTGGCCCAGCGTGAGTCCACGATCGAGGCCGATGCCCGCATCCCGGCTTCCCTCGGTTTCGGGAGGAGGCCAAGGTCAAGCAAAAGGCCGCGATCGCTGCAACAACGAGCGGTTGCTGATGGCCAGCTTGACTCCGGAGGACCAGGTTGAGGAGACACTCGACGACGCGATTTCCAGCGAAGGCCAGGACGACGATGTAAGCCTGCTTGAATTTCGTCAATTGGACGTCCCGATCGCTCTCCCCCACCCAACGTCGAACAAACGGACAGCTTTGAGGTCAAGCGCGAACGTCTGGAGTCGCTGCCGACAATCGCAACGGGGGAATATCGAGGCCCTCAAGTGGCGACGCTGACCGTATCCGTAGATAAGAAGTCGAGAGCCTTGATGCCGCTGAGTTGGATAAGGAGGCCGTTTCCAGTCTCGGGGGGGCTCGGAGGGATTGGATGACGACGAGACACTACAAGAAGAACAGGACGACCAGTATGTCCCGGACGAACGTAATCGCAATGCAGGTGAGCTCAAGGAGGTCTGCGACGACTACATGGAGGCCTTGAAGTAGACGCCAAACCTGGATTTCTTGGAGTTTAAAAATCCACCCGCAAGGGAATTGCTGCCGGGGCCAATCACAATTACACTTGAGTGTATGAAGTCGTCAAAGTGCTCGCCAACTTGCTTGGGGGAGGTTTCCCCGTCGATGGGTTGCTGATGCGAAGGTTTGAAGAGCTGCATCAGGTGGACCCTCGTGTGACCAAATGGTTGACAAACGATGAAATCGATCGCTTGTTTTGGTTTCTGGTATCTAGTGGGTGGAAGATAAGGATGGAGTAGTCTTCGACCAAGATTACGGGACTGGTCCGCTGGGATTGTTGGAGGCTTGTCTGGATGATGTTCTGTATTTTGCCGGCGTATTGGATCCATCCGGTTTGGGACATTACTTCGTCATCTCGATAGCGAACAATGGGATGCAGTGTTTCGTTCACGAGGGTGGACAACGCTTCCCGTTGGGAGCATACAAATACACCGACGTGATCGTCTGCGTCGCCGTTGTGTGGTGAGCACTGAGACAGGCCATGTTATCGAAGATCACGGCGATAATAAACGCGGGTCCATGGCATCGTTGAACTTGGCTCCGCGTCGAAAAAAGCGTCGGTGTTTGTCGAGCCGTCGGCGTGAATCGCAGATCCAGAAGAAAAGAAAAGACATCGCTGAGTAGAAAAACCAGAGACGTCGATCTACGCCTCCTCCCAAGAGAACGAAGGGATGCGATGCGACTAATCTTGGTGTGGGCGCGTACGGATAATCCGGGTGGAAATAAGCCCCAGCTATGGTGATTCCGAGCCTTGATGGGCGGTAGAAGCACTGCATATGCATATTCCAATCCGTCTGGTAGAGTCGGGTCAGTGGATTCAATTTTTTCCGTAAATACAGTGACTTGGAGGTTGAGGAAACACCCCAAAGAACGTGATACATGGTGAGCAAGCGTTCAAACAGTCGTTTAAACGGATTGCGTTGCTTTTAAGAATTGGTCCCATTCCTTCTATCAATGACCATGGACAGCCCACAAAGGGACCAGGGATACTTAGACAGGAGTGGTGTCACTGGAGCTCGTGCTCATGACGTCGTCTGCAGTCGGGGCATCAGGTTCGGCAGTAGTCGACGCCTGGTCAGACGAGCCCATGGCGTCGTTGTAGTTGCAGACTTCGGCACCAAAGTCATCAATGACCAGCATCGTGGCGTCCCTGACAAGAGCACTGAGGAACTCAGCGTAGTCCGATCCCAGTTTCGACGCGCAGAGTCCTGTCATCGTTCGATTATACCAAAGCAGGAAGTGACAATATGGAAGGCACATCACCAGCGTGGCACCGCTCAGAGCATCCACTTTAACCGGATTGTAGTAGACAGCGGGGGAGAGCGTGCGCAAGAGAAACTATATACGGGCGTACGCTGGAGCCAGGTCACGGTCCAATTCGTCAGGCATCTGGTCAGTGAAAATAGTTGTGGAAGCTCTGGGTTCCGTGTAATCACGTAGAGGCGTCGCATGATACTGCAATCTGGACCGTAGTTGGATGCAGATCTTACGCTATAGAGTCGAAGTAGCGGATGCCCCAACTCTACACGGGCAATCTCGGGGAGACTCGCGCGAACGGCAGGCGCATAGACACACGGTTGGTCTATCATGGCCGCAACACGATCCTCGGGATCGCAGCTGTCAAGCAGCTCCTTGGCGGCCTTGCCAACGGTGGCATTGCGCGCTTTCTTGCGGTAAGTCGAGTTGCTTCATCGAGGTGGATTTGGGGATGAGCATTGAGCGAGCGACCACAAGGTTGTCCGTAGTTTCTGGGGTGGGATTGGGGGCGGCACAAACCGTTTCGTTGCTAACGTACACGACGCAGTACTCCTCCCCCGCGGTTTCTTCGTTGTCGTGTTTGCTGAAGGCCAGTTCGGACCCGGTATGCTTGACTTGGAAGCCAAATACCAAGCGGCCATCGTGAACTGGTTTAGCTGTGAAGTCCACTGTCGTGGTCTCCAGGGCGACGGTTTATTCCATACACTGTGCGTGGCGGACGATCTTTATCTATTCATGCACCGGCTCGTAAGTGGGGGGTCTTTCCATGATGATGACGGGACAACCGGCGTCGGAGACAGAGGCAGGAGGAGCGGGAGGCACAGGAGTTGCCAGGTCCTGTTCTTTCGGCTAGACTGGTTGGGAAGCACGCGTGCAACCGCATCAGCCTTCTCAGCTCGCGCTTGTTGCTCGGTCTCAATGTGCTTGGCGACAATGGAGGGCGGTACACACGGTTAGCACGCGTTTCTTGTGCTGGACGTAGAATGGATTGGCGAAACCCGCGAGATGGATCTCCCGTAACGGTTGGCCGTCCATGAACCGCGCATCCGGTACATCTACTTGCGGGAACCACACGGTGCGGTCGCGAGACATCAGCGTGCCGGCCTGGTGCGTCGGCGCAATGATGGTTTTCAGACCCAGACTAACAAAGTAGTCGTATATCATGCTGTCGTCGAGCTCCGACTGCACCCGTGTCAGATTGACGTAGTACGGGCGCTCGTAGACTATGTATGGCTTAAAGATGAGCTTCTCGCCCATGCATGAGACCACAGTGACTACGAGCTTGATCGCAATGTCACGGTTGGTGCACGTAAACCGTATGCCGTAACCCCTTAGGGTTTGGGGTTTTAGGGTTCAGGGTTTACTGGTTTAGAACGCACACGAAGTTGCATAGAGAGTTCAGCGCGCCGTCCCAAGTCGGCGATTGCGTTTCGCGGTTGATCGCGTTGAGAATATCCTCGACGTACGCGTACGTGCCAGCGATCTTCGGATCAGGGATAAAAAGCTTGAACTTATCCGTCTGAGAGACCCGGTCGCGCTGTACTTCTTGGAGTGCTATCATAAGGATCTATTGAGCGGACGCATAGCGTTGACGAAGCTCTTCGAATGCGGCGAAAAACTTGTCAGTGGAGACGTAGCGGGTCAGACGTTCGAACTTCTCGCGGTATTCCTGAGAGGAGTCGGCGCGGCTGTGCCACATGGGCGGGGAGGCATCCGGCAAATTAAAAACTGATACGGTATACCTTGTAGAAGAGCTGGCCATGTTTGTTGGTCGTCAGTGGTTCCGGCTCCCGATGAGACACTATTTGACGAGCACCAAGCCGCGCCAGCGATCGCGTCTGTTCGCGTCTCATCACGCCAGGCGGCGTAAGCGTGACACCGGTGATTGATAATTCATCCTCGCTGAGATCTTCACCGCTTGCTTCCTGCGAAATCGCTGGAACGGCAAGGGCAAACAACCCATCGGATCCTGTTTTCGCAGCACGGCCGCAGCAACAGATCGTCCTGTCGACGACGCTGTGTTTTGGATAATTAAACTAAAAATAGCGTTTTTTCTATCACCAAAAACAATAGAATGATGTGCACAAGTAATTGTAGCACCTGATGATAATAAAATTATTGTATTTAATAAAGGTATTCCCCATGGCTTTCCACCCATCCCCTTCACCACCGGGACTGCGAGCCCCGAGTTATTTACCCCACGGGATCAAGCGTGTCTCGGATCTCAAGCTCGTCCCGACGGGAAGAAGACGAGTGTTTTGCCACTCCAGCCGCCGCGCCGCTCGCTGTTTGTCCGCTCTCGCTCGTGACTTCTGACCTTGTGGGTATCTGTACGCACACGTGTTATTAGTCATTGACTATACCCTGGACGATTACCGTACTTACCTTTATAAGTACGATTTTACTTGTTTCCACGTGGAAAATTCTAAAAAGAGCTCCTCGATCCCCCTGACCAAGATATCTCTTTACGGATGTTTCCAAAATCCGCTAGCGTGGATCGAACCAAGGCCCTCCTCATGGAAATCCAGCTACATACCGACTGATCTACTAAGGGGGACACCCAACGGCACAGATGTGCATTGCTTATATATGTTATTACTAGTGGATGGTACCCGTCGTTTCGACGGATTGTTACATTGAAATTTCATTGAAACTACAGTATATCTACATTTACTTTGAAACATAAAGAAAAGATTGACTGCGTGAGCAATGTCGGATATTGACTGCTCTTATCATTGCGAGATTTTTCAGCATCATTAAACGTAGTGAATACGTTGCGCATTAGTCGTTGTTGTGCAGATTTAGCTTCAATAAGGACGGATATGTTATCCGGTTCTGTCTACCGTGAAAAGGCTACATACAACTGGCCATGCGAGAACACGTCCCTCGTGAAGTTTCTGTTCCTGTGATTTTTTTATCGTCATCGCGTAGGCAAAGCGCACAGGATTTTCTTCCGACGTAACGTGTAAGGCAGGCCTTATTTCTCAGTTGTTAGTGCATTACATGGGATAAAGCAAACTTACCCTGCATGATCACCCGTCAAGACGTCAGCCTCAATCACACGCGAAGGACAACGGCGGATAATGAGGGGCGTGCCGATGAAAAGCCCGTTGGATGGACCCAGATTTCCCAAGAGCATGATTGGTGACCCAACCTTTAGTTCCAGTCGGTGCGGGTGCCATCCATTCACGTCGAGACGGTTCAAGAACCTTGTCGGGACTGCTTTTGCATCCTCCTCATCGTCAGATTTTTCGGCGCAGGCAACAGCGATCTCATTCGGTAGTACAGGGCATCTTAAAGTAGATAGGCGCACACCCCTCCCTGAATAAATCTTTCATCCAACTTTGCGCCCAGGGTAGAACGCTGTTGTAAGTCTTGATGTTGATGCGGAACGCGCGGGAAATAGGCGTTTGATCCCACAGCAGACTCCGTAACGGATCTGGTGGCTGTGCCAATGGAGGGACGTTGGCCACCTTTCAGCACATGATGAAAGGGCGCGTGCAAGGGTTAATCCAGGAACCTTCACGCGCTCCTCAATACAATGGAGCTCCCCGCACTTGTGGCAGAAGACGTTGTCCCGGTTGAGCGCAAAGTGAAGCTAGGTGGAATTCGCGGGGATCTCATGGCGTGCAAGGAGGAATTCTAGTTCAACGGCGCGAAAGCGGTCTTTCTGAAACTGCTGGGCACGCTGAGCACATATTGGCGCTGACTGAGCTTGGTTTCGTTGTTATTCTTTCTATTGCGTGGTCGCAACAGCAAGTTGTCGAACATGCCGCTCCCGATCCAATCGGATTCGTTGTTCTTATGCTTCTTGCGTCTCAACAGCACGTTGTCGAGCATGCTGCTCCCGAGCCAGTAGGGTTTCGCCGTAAATGTTCTTCTGGCGGCTTAACAGTACCTTGTCAAGCATGCCGCTCCCGAGCCAGTCGGTTTCGCCGAGAACGCAGACTCTCTTCTTGCGGTGGGGCGTGCAATTAATGCGGGAGCAGGAAGGGTGGGCTATATTGCTATAAGCGCTATAAGAACGTACTTACTGAGGATAATTTTTAGTAGCGCTATTTGTAATAACCAATGATAAAGTCCAATTCAATTAGGTTCGAATTATAGAACAGTTAGATTTCAATTAGGTACGGGATCATAACTATCATTCTTTTATATACATAGATCGAGATATTCGATTTGGTACGGGATCATCGACGACGACATGATTCTGTTACTATATAGACTAGGGGATGGTACCCGTCGTTCCGACGAACTGTTCCATTAAAATTTCGTTGAAACTACTGTATATCTACATTAACTTTGAAACAAAAAGAGATTATTTTTTTTGCTGTTAACGACTGCCTGTGAAATCTTGGACATTGACTGATCCCATCATTGCGAGATTTTGAAACCTCATTAAATGTAGTGCTTCCTCATAAACGACGTTAAGTTTTAGCCGTCGCTCTACAGACTCGCGATCGGAGGTACTGACGTCATAACAATCTCCCACCATTTTGGCGCCGACCTCGATGGCTATCGGGTTATTGTACCTCCTTTGGTCGTTACATTACAGGAAAATCAGACGGATTTCGATATCCACCACCTGATCACTGTGGTGTAGTCCAGTTCGAATAGAACACCGAAGTGTACGGAACTTGACCACCATCGCGCCTAGCCGACCAACTTACGGGGGGGGGGGGTACCCCGCGAACCTTCGCCTGGGTGCCGATCGGTCACCCGATCGGCACTTCAGGACGCCGAGTCTGATTTATCTTCCATCTCAACTTGTGTACCTATTGGTGTGGGTGGTTACACACTCGGTGGACCGTCGCTTAGTAGGGAACTTGGCAAGTATCGATATGGGTGTACCGCTTCTGGGTTACTTGAACCGAAAAACCAACGAAAAACAATCCAATGCATCCGATCTGCAGATGGAGCGAAAATCTTCACTCCAAATGCGGTTAAAATCTCAGCCTTGACTGCACACAGCAGTGAGTAACCCAGCCAATAGAAACTTGGGGCTTGAATGCAGATCGCAGAAGAGTAACCTAACCAATACCTGGGGCTTGACTGCAGATCGCAGTGAGTAACCCAGCCAATAGAAATTCTGGGGATTGACTGCAAACAGCAGTGACTAACCCAGCCAATAGAAACTTGGGGCTTGACTGCAGATTGCAGTGAGTAACCCAACCAATAAATGGGGCTTGACTGCAGATCTCAGTGAGTAACCCAGCCAATACGAAAAGAAGAACACGTTCCAAACGTGTGGGGCTTGAGGGGTGAGTGAACGTAATGGGCGCTTCCCGTCGTGGGCCTTCCGGTGGAGATTTGTCTTGGACGGGAATAAATGAGCAAGAGGGGACCGTGTTAGCACTCTGCTACCAGTGGCTCCTGCGGAGCTGCGACTTATTCAACCCAATGTAATACGAACACTATATTAAATAACCAATTAAAAGCCAACATGTAAACTACATGCGAAACCGTGTGCCTCACCTTAAATCTGCGTACCTTACACTCCAATCACAAGATTGTCCCTAAGCACTCCGTCCTTTTAGCCAACCCGATCTCTCCGACTTGACAACTGGTACACGGGTACATGCTAGTCAAAAAGTTTTAATAGCACTTCACCACATCCCTTTCAATTTGCCGCCGCACCTGCTCGTACAACTGCACTTAATGGTTTTGTTTTTATGGCATTGCTTGAAGTTCCCCCATGAAGTGTCCATCCCAATGCGGAAAGACATTCATTCGAGTTAAACGTTTGTACCAACGGAACGGATTAGCAGGATAATCCCGCCACTATAAAACTCCAACGTCCAATAAAACCACGAGCTTGTTTTTCTCGCAATGAAATCAAAAGTAAGGATACTAGAACTTCAGGCTTGGCGTGTTGTCTTCACCGTGCCCTTCGTATACCCGAGAGTCTCTTGAAGCATCAGCTGTATTTCTTCCATGATGTCAGATTAAGCTGGTCTGCAAGAACTAGGTATCCATAGACTTTTATTTGCGGGTTATGCATATAGATCTGTGACGATTTGGGCGCATCCTCATTACCAAGTAGGAGGCTACTGCTGAAAATTCCAGTATATTTATCTTATCGAAAAAAGCTTCCACCAGCTGCTCCGTCTTTCCCGTCACCAGTAGGTCATCAACGTAAACCCCAACAATTATTATGCCATCAGTGTCCTTCTTTGATAATATGCATGTGTTCCGTCATGCATTGCGCAAAATCCAAATCCGCAAGCTTCTTGCGTAACACCTCGTACCACATACGTCCAGCCGGTTTCAAGCCGTATAAATTTTTCTTCAAACGTAATGCCAGACACTTGGTCGAATTCACCTCGAAATTCCGTAAAACTTCATCTGCAACAGTCATGCCTTGAGGTATCTTAAAAAAATCTCGAAATTTTTCTCCGTATGCGCCTTCGGGTATGTACTTGGTACGTCTACATGTCGTGCCGGTACGTTCCATACTTGTGTCATCGCCAATACGACCTTCACATTGCTCAAATTCATCACTGTCGAAAATGTAAACATGAAATTTCTGCCTACACTTGCTTGCCTCCACGCACCACCAGTCGCGCCTTGTATCTTTCGATCGTGCCGTCCGGCTTCAACTTCGTTTTGTACACCCATTTTGTGGGTATAGCCCGGTTACCTGCATACTTCACCACTTCCCATGTGTCCATGTCTTGTAACGCCTTCCGTTCTGCATCTTCTGCTTCCTTCCACTTGTTCGCGTCATCCCTCTTGTGTGCTTCCTTGTAACTGCGGATCGTTTGCTTATTTTCCCTTTATTCCTGCATCTTTGGGTCCTAGCAGTGCATTCACAGCCAATGCATGCTCCTTTACACCTGCTTGTCCCGTATCTGCTTCTTGTGTTGCGTGTGTGCCTCCTTCCACGCTTGACTTCTTCTTTGCTTTCTTGTTTTTGATCGAGTCCTTGTATTCCTTGAATCTCTCCGTTTCTTGTACGTTCCGCTTCGTTCTTTCTCTGCCTTGACTTGATGCGTGCTGTGTCGGATTGCTCATACCTTCGGGGCGTTACGTATAGACTCCATTGTACAATTCCACGTCATTATCCACGTGACTTTCCACCCTTACTTCCACATCATTCTCCGTAAAGATTTCACCGGCTAATTCTCTCGTAACTTGCTCGCTTGATTTGTTATCCAATGTATCGATGTGACTGATGTGCCGTGTCGTCGTGACTACGCGACCCTTAACAAAAAAAACTTGAATCCCTTTGTTTAGTCGCTCTTCACTATGATTAAACCTCTTTCAGCTCTCTTGTTTAATGTTTTCTTTCCATGGTCCCGCCAAACCATGCACGGTAATCCGAATACCACAATGTCATTCACTTTGGGCTTGATTTTCGTCAGCATCTCGTAAGGCGATTTTCTGCCTGGTTCACTCGAGTTGGAGCACGGTTGAGTATGTACGCGGTATACTCAGCCGCCTCTGACCAATATGTTAGTGGGAACTCATGAACCGAAGACCATAAAGTGGACCATATTGAATATTGTCCTATTCAGCCTCTCCGCCTTGACTTTTTATGCAGGACATCCTGCTTCTGTTACTTGACGTCTGAACCAGTCCTTTTGCATAATAAATTCACATTCTTATACTCCAAACCGCCGTCTGTTCGTAAAACATGTATTCTACAGTTTAACTCCCTTTCGAACATGCCAGAAAATGTTCAAATTTCTTTGCGCTTGGTCTTTAGTTTTCGCCGGGAACACGCATAAGACGAGAAATGATCCACAAACACTACGAGATAACTATTACCGCGCCGGTCTCGAGGTGCAATGGGGCCTTTGATATCGCTGCATATGGCCACACCGACTCTATCTATGGGTGAATTTTCACCGGAGTCCTTTTTGGGTTGATCCTTTCGTGCCTTTCCCCTATCCCTTCTGCTCCCTTTAAACATTTTGGAACCGCCGTTCTCGTGATCTTGATGCCGGAGCTTGGGTCTTTGGCTAGTCGTTCAATAGTATCATAGGCAATATGCCCTACACGCAAATTAAAATGGTAAATCCTGCCCTCTTGGACACTGTCTTCACTTGCTTTCATGATCGTGTTAAGTAACACGTCCGAAAAATCGGGAGTATGCCTTCATTTGCCTTTGGACGCAAGTTGGCCGCTAAAACTGATCCAGTCATCCTCACAGTGAATAGTAAATCCCCGCGCAACCGCACTTCCATCTTATTACTCCGATGCACGAAATTTCATCCCTTTTGCATCATCTTTCCCAACGAGATAAGATTTTTTGCCAACTTCGGCGAAAAATACACTTCTTGTAACACTATCACTGTATCAAGATCATCAATACTTCGTAAGTTTACTTTGTCAATCTTAGTGACTTGCAAAAAATCCATCAGACAGGGTCAACTTCATCCCATTTGTACACGTCACCACATCTTCCAATGCGTTTCATCTCCAACTAGATGGCGACTCGCTCTGCTATCCAGTATCCACACATTTTCCTCAATAATATGCTTGATTTTAGCGCTCCAGACCACTCTGTACCTGCTTCCGTAGTATCCAGACCGTATTTCCTTTCTGAAATGTTCTGCGTCTTGGGATAGGCCTGTTTTTCGCACTTGTCGGATCTCTTGGTGAATTCTCGACGAATGTGTCCTCTCCCGCTGCGGTTTTCATACGTAATCACCTTCTTGTTCTCTTGTACTGCGTTTAAACTCATCCTTGGTCCTCTTCTCCTCTTTATGTGGTCCTCTTCGACTTCCTGAGCCCACGCCACCAACTCTTGTGCGTGCAAAATGTATTCTGTCCTTGACGGGTTGTAACGCGTCATCATCACGTAATTAAGGCTCTGAACTGCACACTTCACTAAATTCTGGACTATGAGATCATCGCTTGACTCGCTTTCGCGCGCCAACGCTGTCAAGTACAACAGGTGCTCGTTCCAGGACCTTTTTGTGTCCTTCTCACTGGCGAATAGTTGTGCTTCCTGCTGATGCGATATAGTGACCTTGTATTCACGTCACATCTGTTCCATCACGTAGTAAAAAGTCTGCGAGACTTTCCACCATACACCAATATTTGAACGAAAATATCTGGATGCTGCACCATCGAGATATTTTCCAAGTTTTTTAACTTTAAGTTGCTCAGTCCATGCGAATCCAGACGAAATTTCCGCAATCTTCAATGCCTACATGAACATATATGACCAGTCTCAAAATCCAGGGCCACGTCCAGGAAAAATGTCAGCTCCAGTGAACTTTTGTACCACCAACTTGGGCATCTTGTACGGGCGCGGCTGTGTGCCCGGGTTGACCAAATTTACAGCCGCATGCCTTCCTTCTGGCATAACTCCATGCGCACCAGGGGGTTCTCGGGGTATTGCAATACAAGGCAAACCTCCCCTCTCTATGCCTTCATCCACTGACAAATCATTCAGCGTAATTTGTTGCCCAAATGGCGCAACATTTCTAATACTATCTTGAAGAGGTGAATTCGCACATCTCACCGGCGAATCCCTTGCCGGAGAAACACTCCGTCCCGATCCTTGCGACCGTTCTTCGTCCATCTGGTTCAGCGTATCGTTCATATCCCGACCTGCAAGAGCAACGCCTTCAATGTGCCCTCCTGGTCGAACGATTCACCTTCGTCCATGGTAAAAGGGCACTACAAACCAAATAATAAACGAGATAGCAACGTAATCCACAACGTAACAATCGACTTCACCAATTAAATCCTGGAGACCGTTCTGCGTAATCCACACGACAAGAACGTAACTTGAGTATACTAAAAAACTTAGAACAGAACTTTATGTGCCCCCGTTTCCCTTGGGCTCATAAACGGTAGGAAGACACGATTTGGGGGGCATGTGCAAAATCCAGTTGTGACTGTATCGGCCGTTAGTGCCTTACCGTCTGGGAGGAAGTTTCTTTGAAAGAAGCGCGCTCTTTTTGATCAAGGTAGGGCGCACGAGGGCAGGATATAAATGCGTGCTTTAAGGTAGAAAATAGGGAATTTCTATTGCCACCCGTGTTTTTGCTATTGCCAACCCATCTACCACCCGACTGCCATCCCCACCCCACCCGAACTACCACCCCAATCGCCACCCCAACTGCCACCCCACCGCCACCACAACTGCAGCCCCAACGGCCACCCTCACTGCCACGCCAACCGCTACCCCAACCACCACCATCACTGCGACTACACCTCAACTGCCGGTAAACGCATATAAATGCGCAAGATATACGTGCAAAAGGCGCATAAGCGACTTACATCTTACGAATCGTTTGGGATTGCAGTAAAAGTTGTGTTATTTATTTTGTTAGCACATGATAGTACTTTACGACGTGCCTTGGTGATAGAACCTATCACACCGTCTTGTTTTTTGCTTTTGACGAACACATTGAGATTCTTGGTTGGTGCCTTTGGTGTTGCTTATTTGAGTGGATTAAACAGATTGCATTCCTATTGTAACCGATGTGACCATTTAATGTGACTTTGGACTCAGCAGTGCATTAGGCGGAATATACGATACCGTCGACAACTTGAATGAGAACGGGACTTGGTCCAAGTGGGGCCATTAACGTTTTTGCCACTAACTTTTATCAGTTGTTGATTTGACTTGTAGAATCGAAATTCTACCCGTAAAATTTGACTACAACAACGCTCGCTTCTAATTTTGCATCGAAATGACATTTACATTTGCCGGTTAGCTCTAATCCGAGTCAAACAACTCGAGCAGTTTGATAAATTGGGTCGTATAAACATGGGCACATAGGTCAAGACTCAGGCCTTAAGAGGAAGGGTTGTGCATTTATTATGCTCGCGTCGCAATCCACAGCAATCACTGCCAACGGAACTTTTTATTTTTATTTTGAGAGGAGATCTGGACGTTTCGATGGCATCAACATTTTACTCGCATGCAACTTCAGGACGGCAGTTATTCTGCCAGAGACGGGAACATGCGTAGCACATAGTCAACGGTGTCGATGCCCATGGACCTGTATAGGTACTGGCGTAAAACCATCCATGGTCATCCCCCTTCTTCCTTGAATAAGTCCATCCAGCTCCTGCTAGTCCTTCAGGAACTTCCGGTGCCACGTCATAAAAATTGTCAGAAGATATTTGCAGCTCATAAGTGACGACGTTCTTTGTTGTGCGAGGGTACCCACTTGCCATCTATATAATTTTCATTTTTACCATACACAGAGTGTCTTCTGTCCATCAGTCTCGACTACAAAACAAACGTCTAACTGGATAGTCGTTTTCTTGTCCGACGACTTGCAAGCTTGTTTAATGGCTCTGGAACTTAGTTGGGGTGGTAGATGGGGTGGTGGCAATAGCAAAAACAGGGGTGGCAATAGCAATTCCCAAAAAATATACTAATGATAAATGCGTACTTGTGAACCTAACCTAAAACTTAATATGAAGATAAAATTCCAAAGTAGCTAAAAATGCATAAATGCATAAGTGACCACAATGGTCACGCTTCACTTGAAGTTTGAATGTAGTCCCATACCGGACTACATATACATCGCTTGTGAATCTTCAACAGATTGGAATCGAAAAATTGAGAAAGAGAGAATAATTCCACTGTATTCTGGGGCAAATGCTGCAGATGGTAAAGACAATGCCGAAGTATCTCTTTAATATGTTTCGCCCTGCTTCTTTTACCTTCTCAGCTATTCCCGGATCATCCCCTCCGAGAGTAACGCAGGAGATTAAATCGCTCTGCGCCTTCCCGCTCCTCCGCATCTGCATAATTAAGATCGGAACGGGAGTTCCCTACGAAACGGCTAAGATAGTGACTAGTGTGTGATACCTGACGTCTTACAATTTTTTACTGCAATTAATGAATAGTTGTTAGTGTGCTTTAGAGTAGCTTTTGGGTCTCACTAAGACGACCCGATAATGTCAGACGATCAGAGAATGTTTAAAGTCAGAGCTAAATTGGACGGCGTTTATTATAGTGCAAATTACAGCTACAATTAAACGTGAAATGCACCAAGTTTTGAAGTCACTTGGTAGATCGTAGGTGTCCACATTAAGCCTGGCGTCTTCAATTCACTTGGTAGATCGTAGGTGTCCACATTAAGCCTGGCGTCTTCAATTCTGATGACGTCTGTTATCAGGGGGAGGGCCGTCGTCGTCGGAGTCACGCAACGATATCTTATTCACCTTGTATTCAACGCCGTAAGCTTGGAGAGCAATCGTAGATAGCACTGCGAAGACGATTGAGAGGCGCATACTTGAAGTCAGTTGTAATCAATCAGGTCGGGAGAAAGAAAATTGAAGAATGAGGAGCTATAGTAAGCCACCGGCGTCCTGTTCAAGCAAGAATACATGATTTCTAATTGGAAAAGTCATTCTTCTAAGATTAAGGTACCTTGGATTTGCAACGTATGTTTATGATCGTTCTATCGAGAATCTAGGGAAGTCAGAGATTGCTTGCTTTATCCATTGGTGAAGGTCACGCGAACTAATTAGATTGAGACCAAGCACAGCTCGAGGGACGCTAGGCCAAAAAAACGAGCTGGCGTCCAGATGACATGGTGCAATTTATCAAAAAAAACTGGAAGTTTATGATGCATAGCGAGCCCCGGGTGGTCTCACGAACAGATCACTGACAACAGACTAAATTGAGAGAGAATTCCAGATGTACCACCTGTTGCCTTTCATTGCATGTAAGTATACCCATCTAATCCCATAATATCTCATGAATGTTCCACTTCCACATCCTCAAGGATTAGAGCTCACAGATTCCCAACTGGGAGCGTGCGTACACAACTCGACATGTGTTTTACAACTACGTATCGTCCAAAATCGTAAGGAGTTTATTATGACTCCGGATCGTTTAATTGTCCACGCGGACAAAATTGAAGACGCAAAACCATCTGATCTCCTGATCAGCTAGTTGATCAGCTGGTTGAAGTTATCCAGAGAAATCTCGGGGAGCGGTGCGAATATATTTACCACAGGCTTCGGCATATCTGTTGCACAAACCGACCAGCGTAGGTGCTAATGACTTTTTTTACAGAGAATTCTTGGATTGAATTCCGCATTATTTAGATTTAAGCTTATGTGATACACATAAACTCAACAAGTTGGAAGAAAAGTAGTTACCATCTTGTCGATCATTCATGGGCCATTCTGCTGCTAATGAGAGCTGCGCACAATTTATCAAAAAATCTTGCGGATCATATATGCTTTTCATGATGCACCAACATCGTTGACAAAAGGTTGATTTGAGTGATGGTCAATAGAAACCTCAAAAATGAAAAAATAAAAAAGATTTAGTTCTAAACTCTAATCACAAAATTTGTCATTTTTGCGGTTTCTATTGACCATCACTCATTTGTGTTAAAAATATTTATAATACCGGTTTTTATTAAACCTGGGTATGAATAATATTTTCATTGGTAAATATTAATATCGTACTTATTAGTGAACACTATGTACTCGTACGTACATATGTTTCAGCACTAGTAAGTGATGTAGAGTACACCACAGATAGATGCTCGCTATAACTTCAACACCTTACATGTATGCATATTTCATGTTAGGCTAGCTAATCACTTTCCAATACACATTCCATTGATTAAGTCCATGACTTGGTTATCTTATACTGTTATCTAGGAGGTGTCTAGCGGTGTTGTTCTTATCGTCAACGTATTTTTGGCTGAGATATTTATTACTCGACATATACGATCTCAGTATATTGAAGACTGAAATCTACATTTACGAATCAAGTTTCCAACTATCTACGCATGGATGGATGCTAGAACATTCCAACCATTTGAAGAGAAAAGGTACCTATTACCATCTGCAGCATAAATGTACCCCAGTCTGGGGTGGAATATTCTCTCATTACTCAATTCTCTTTATCCTTTCAATTCCAGATCTTCACCTTCCATCAACTATGCGCCTCTTTCATTTTCGCAGTGCTAACTATGACCTACAAAGATGAGAACAATTCAGTCATCAATACAACCCTAAGTAACCCTGATGTCCCTGATGTTGGTCCCCCACACCCGTAGAGCAATGAGGATGATAGATGAAGAGAGATTGCAAGAGGAGACCAGAGATATTTTAAAATGGTCAAGCCGCGAACAGAAACAATTGGGAAGTGAATGATACTGTAATGGTTGTGTGAGAAGGTGAATTGCAAGAATTACTACTCAAAAGTTTGCTCGAAAATACCACGTCCGATTTGGTTTGCCTCAGCAAGCATAATGTCAACATCTTTGCCGCAAAAGACCGCACGCTTTGTTAAGTACGTTACCCATTTCACTCACACAAAAAAAAAGTTGTTTATAATCCCTTAACAAATTCCATTATTCGAGTATGTACTCACTCACGCGCGTAGGAAGTCTTGATACTTTGACAGTCTTATAATGCGACGTATATTGTCCCCACGCTTAGCTCTTTCGTTGGTAGAGTCACAGGATCGTAATCTCTTTCCGTATTCTTTGCCGGATTGGCTTCGAGCAAACCCTTCTGCGGCTCCTTTCATCAATATCGGAGATGGTTAAATCGTAGTTTTCCATCTAAAGCACAAAAAAAAAGAAAGTGCGTCTGTTGCTTGGATGAATGGCGTAATGTCTGATGACTAAAATCGGTGGTATGAAGCTTTGTGAAGCGGACTTTGATCTAGTTAATTACTGGAGGAAACCTTACGGCACGTCATCATCAAACAAGCATTGGCGGTAGGGAAATCACCCTGAAAACAAGTTGGTGGTTGTTTCGGAAGGCCAAGGGGTCCGCCAACAACCTGTCATAAAGAGTCTCGGAATGCGGTAATTGCCATCAAAATTGAGAAACTCCATAATAACATGAGTAGCTAGCAATATGAAGAAAATAACAGTTTGCTAACGTCGGGTGTGCGTTCCTTCAAATCGTGGTCCAAAACAATCGTGATCTTTAATACCGTGCCGGAGTGATTAACGTTTACATATTTTGTGAAAATTTATATAAAATTTAGTGGTATTTTGCAAGAAAATGATAATGAAAATATTAAAGTTTTTTTAAGTTGATAAGGAGGAAATTAAAAAAACTAGAAGATTTTAGAGATTTCTTAAGATTTTATATGCGAATTTTTTGGACGAAAGAAAGAAGAACGTAATCCTTGAAACACATGGCGACTTGTGTTTGCATTGTCGCCGTTTGTCACTTCTCTTGTGAACTATGGAAGTTTTGTGTCATATATCGAAGCTGTCGTTCAAGAAGACGATCAAGAGTATACAAACTTCAAGTGATACGCAACCACAGTGGCCGAAATGCATTCTGGGTACATTAGGGGGTTTTAAAGCTGGGTGATTTCGGGTCATTTTTGTGAGGTGAAATGGTCGACCGTTTGGTCGAGATTTCGTCCTTTTCGGAAATCGACTAGCTCCGAGTTAGTCGATTTCGGTTTGGCGAAATGGACGACTTTCTTTCGCGAAATCGCCCCCTATACCCTAACACCAGACACGAGTATCTCCTCTCCTGGAGTCTTCCTGACGGCCCAGTCGAAACCACCTTGGCCAAACAGCGCGTACTACGCAATATTTCGTGACCGGGATGGGAAGAAGACTTATACGCTTGAGGAGCTTAAGAAACGCGATGGTGTCACGTTATGTGAGTGATTTAAATCCATTATATGTGGATGTTGATGAATTGTTTGAATCTAACGGCTTGATACATCTATACAGACGCAGACTTTGATGAGTTTTCTGCAGAGCGACCACTGAACGCATCCGTTCCTCCTTCGCGTCCTTTATCTCATTCACCGCACGCTCTAACGCTCGCGCTTCGTTCCACAAGGCTCACCATTCCCGCACCACACACTCGTTCCTGCTCGTCCTGTTCCTTCCGCACCTTGGTCCACGCTTCGCGACTCGCTTCGAGCTGTTCACGGACATCCCCCAGCTCCATCTCGACACCTTCGACCATGGCCTCGACCCGCCCACGCTCCTTTCCAGGGTTTTCATGGCTTGTGTAATCCGCACCGCGTCTTGAAACTTGCACTCGGCCGTGGCCGCCTCCTTTTCACGAGCATAGCGCGGCAACAAGGCGTCCTGGTCCGTCCCTGTTTGAGCCTGCTCTGGCCGCGCACGCTCGAGATGCTCGACGTACCACACCAACGTCTTGACCTTTTACTCGGCCTGCGTGTACGCGTCTCGCACCGTTTGCAGCGCTTCCGTCTGCGCGCCTGCACGTCCTGACGTCGCGTCGCTAGCAGCAGACTGCGCAGCTTGTGCGCTGACGGGCGCACGTGGAACACCAAATGGCGGCGATGCATCGTTGCGACGGACGAAGCAGCGCTCGCGCGAGGAGGGCTCTGACATGAACCCTCCAAACTCAGAGGCAAATTTAAATTCCTGAAATGGACAACAAATTTCCTTGAATTGGCGGGGGGGGGTTCGGCAAAAAAATGGTCGTCCCAAATTTTGGATGAAATCTTTCTCCGAAATCACCCAACTTTGAAACCCCCTATTGAGAATTTAACTGTATTTTTGGATTTTTTAAGTTCGAATTGTCAAGTACGCATTTTATAATATTATATTTTTACTTAAGACCAAGAACATTTACTTGCTTCCCGTCCACCCCTGCATTGAAAATGTAGGGAACACTTCATCAAAGAAACAACTCCAAGACTTTCAGGCTCTAGCTACCTGTACAGTCACCTGGAATAATTGACCGTGCCCCCAGCCTGTGTCAATCTCCTGAATGTCTTTACCACAGGTGCTCAATTCTTTGAAGATGCGTATTGGAACATCCATGGGAAATAATGGGAGCAGAGGAGTAACATGAGCGCATCTGAAGGTACGCTGGTTCATTTATAAACAACCAAGGGTATAGGTGAAGTTATGTTCAATTCAAACTGTCGTCAGCTATACTACCTTTGAAATCGACACGGGTTTGAAGGAACGCTCTCCATGTCAAAATTATACCGCGGCAGTCAGCGGCGCTGCGTAGAACCTAACGTTCCTACGGTAGGCAGCAGCCACCTTGAAGGGAAATACCCACTGTCCGTGATAGTCTCGCTAAGCATTAACACTTTATCTTGCCTGTTTGTTCAGCAGACAATGCCCAGCCTATCTTCAGTATGTTTCACCTCGCTCCTATTGGTTCCTCTTACATTAACTGATGTGATTATTTCAATCAGGTACAAATAAAAGAAAGAAAATTTGAAAATTCGAAAATTCCTAAGAAAATTAATGTTGAACTTCCAACATGAATATCAATATGTAATTATATCCAAAATACTTTCGTTCTCTTGGAATTGTATTTTAACCAAAATTTCTAACATAGGGTGTATGAAACTTCAACACTTTCTGCCTTCTCAGTTTTCTCGGAACTCAGAGCATCTTCAACGGAGCGGCTAAATGCGTTTCTATCCTAAAATTTAGCTATTATGGCCCAAAACGGTGTTTCAGTGGACGTGCTATACCTATTCTAAAATTTGGTTTTGTTCAAAATTGCTATATTTCCGGCCAAATTTGGCCAGTCTCCCCACCACGGCTATCCTGGACCTTTCCATTATTCTGACTGAAAAAAATAACTATCGTATGACAGGCGTACATATTTGTTAAGTTTAATAGAAATATAGTAGGTAAGACTGAAGCCCAATCGTAGTTACAATGTCCAAGCTCTTATACAGCAAAGCGCGCAGCAAAACGATTGATGCGCATCTCAGAGATATCATCCCAAGTCTTAATATGACGGCCGTACTTGATCTTCTACTCGCCGTCAACAACTCAGACTGAAAACGCACGTGCGATTGAAGAAAAGTGCGTGCATGCGTGTTGGAATTACTTGTGGTGAAGTAGAGTCTCTATTTATGACATGAAGAAGATAATCTGCGGTTGTTATTAATCCTTGGTATATTATTCACTCCAAGACCCTACTACTAGCGCGATGTTGCGGTTTAAAGTTGAAAGCATCGGTGGCCATCTTCTTCTCCCATAGTCAATGATCCTTAGCGACAAAGATCGTGTTGAACCTTAATTATGAGTTCCAATCGGCACGCCTCACCCTTACACATCGTCTCATCAAAGTTTTGAACCTTCATCATGCGAATAACGTGAAAATTATGGCTTGAGCGATTCGAACGAAGAGAATATTGAGCCGGATAATGTGGGGAGCCGAGGGAACACGCCTTTTCGTTACACTTATCATCGCGAGTGGACCCGCCGTAATGCTTAGAAGCTGTGCCTGTGGCTTGGCTTTATTTGGCGGTGCGGATGTTTTTTTTCATGTTCTGGTTCGCTTGTTACGTCCCGAGCCAAGCGCCACTCGCCGCGACTGACGCTTTCGATTGCGTGTGTTGTTAAATATTGGAATTGAGGAGGAACATTTTCGGCCAATCAGAAGGGACTTGTTCCGGCCGTCTCGTGCCGGCCGTCTCACGACCAATCGGATTAAGGAGGGTTTCCGAAGTAACTGTCAAGTATTGGAGTCAGCGCTGAAGTAACCAAAACAGTAGTAAGTAGCAGAAGTGTTTGATTTCGGTATAGGATTTGGTAGTACTTAATACATTCGAATTTTCCCTGAACAGAAACAGTCTCTGGCGGCCTCCTAAAAATCCTTCTTTTATGTTCTTATGCAAAAACCAAGTATAATTTAAGAAAGTCGTTAAGTGAGCACCCAAGCAAGAGAAGCAGCGGCCTTTCGAAGCTAGATAGAGTTGGGGGCAGCCTGGAACTATTTTGGAAGTGTGTTCCTAGTGTGTTTGGCTAACTTGTGGTTCGGGCGGTAGTATTAAGGACCCGGGAAGTTAAAAAGAAGGACTGGATTATTACCTTCTTGTGTTGTTAATTAAGTGGGAACACTAAAATTTTCACCACCTTCACGACATACGGTCCTACCGCATGAATTATCTAAGTCCGTTCCGTTCGAGAAGCTTCATGCACTGCTTCAAGTTCTTAATGATGATACCAACGTTCATGATATTTTACTCTGATTACCTTTGCCTAATCATTTGAAGCCTCATGACGAGAAGTTACTTTAGACGATCAGCCCATTGAACGACGTCCATGGACTTCATTCTCAACCTTTTTCTCGATTGGCAAAGTCTAGACAGGTGGACGGTGCCACAACTTTAAATCATCTGTGCTTACAGCCATGCACACCCTCAGGATGTCTGGAAATATTGGGTCGTAATGGGATTAAACTGGAGGGAAAGGATCTGGTTGTCATTAGTCGTGATCAGCGTGTTGGATTGCCGCTGAAGCGCATGCTATTGGCAGCAGATGCCACGGTCACGTGTTGCCATTCAAAGACTAAGAATCTTGATGACAAAGTACGACAGGCAGATGTTGGCTTTGTGGGCGCTGGTCAGCCTGAACTAATCAAAAGGCGACTGCAGAGGGAGCGGTGGTCGTGGATGTCGGTATTAGCTACGTAAACGACGACAAAAGTGAAAAAAGCTACAAGATTGTGGGGGATATCGACTGGGTTTAGGTCAAAAATAGCTTTAACCATTGGAGCTCGCCAGATTTCAAGGTTATTCTATTTTAGAAAAACGCGTGTTCGCGGCCAAATTTTAGGATAAAAATACCGCTCTTTGGAGATGCTTTCAACCGACATTCCCCCATCCATAGTGAATCTTGCGGGCGATTCTTTGCGCCTTCTAAGTTCCTGCTCCATACTATAGTTAATATACCGATCGGTATCAGTAGGCTTAAACTGGGGATTTCCTCCCAAATGAAGTTTTTTCCCAGTTACGCGTTGTTGAAAATATGCACTATATCGGTTTTATCGAAACGTTATTAAGGTATTTTTCATTTCTAGCAAAGTTAATTTCGTTCCTTTTTAGGCACTATATTTTTGGGTACTTATAATTAGTGTTGTTACATAAATGCTGTAGAGTTTCAACACATAATCTCATGTATATTTGTATGTTAGAAAAGATAATCACTTCTTAATAAAATTCAATTGAACAAGTCTCTGACTTGATTATCTTCATCTACTGTCTACAAATTACCTTGGGGTGTAGAATCATCAAGAATGGACACTTGGTTGCAAAAATATTAAAGAAAGTCAAATTCAGTTTATTCAAGGTTAGTATCGGCATCTAAAACTCAAATTTCTAAGTTGTGGCGCAAATGGACAAAGAGACATTTCAACAAGTTATGATCCCAAAGAGTAACGATGTTTCGATCGATGAGGAACTCGACGAAGAGGTCCATCATCCAGCTGGTATTGGGGCAGAAGGAACCAAAATTCTCGAAATGTTTCAAGTGATAAACTTTATAAACGTGAGAATTCTCGCGGGATTCCTGAAGGAAAAAACTTCGCTTTCAATAATGCAAAGAGACGGGTACCCGGATGAGGTTGGCGTCGCACAAAAGCACGACGTAAAGAAAACTGAAGGTACACGAAAATTTTCAAGATTTTTTTTTTTGTATAGAAACTCCAGTACGAAATAAGCATCCCGTGTTCAGAACACCTTCGGCAAAAGTCAGCAAGCTGTCTGTTGAGACCATGCATTAAACCGGTTTGTACCAAAAGCAGGTATATGTATATTTTAATTTAGGGGATTGTTAAATCGCCCCCCAGTTGTTAACTCGACCCCTGTTGGAAAAACTGATCGGTACCGGTAGTACTTGATTGGTACGATAATTGGCCGGTCTTGAGATGGCCGGCGTGAGATGCCGTTATCAGTAGCATTTTCATTGGACGAAATCGCAGTGGTTTAAAGTCGTTTATATGTATGGACTTTATGATTAAAGTTTAGGACTAAATCTTCAATTATAATAATACACTTTTATCTTTCTATTCTCCACCAAAGATCTCAGCCCCGGCACCATGAACTTACAATCAAGGCGCCCTTCCTACACGCGCCTGCGACACCAAGTACTGACCGGCTTGAGCTTAAACAAGTTGTCCGCATGCGCCCCCCAACTCGAGTCATCTTCCCACATGGTGTCCATAACCCTAAACCCTAAACCTTAAACCTTAAGCCCTAAACCCGGTACCGACCAGTTTTTCCAACATGGGTCGAATTAACAAGTGGGGGTCGATTTAACAATGCCCTTAATTTATAGCAATGCTAATTCCGTATTTTCAAGAGATAAGGTACCGTACTCAAAATCTGAGTACCTATTATTAGGTACAGATAATACGTGTACGACACACGACAGATATAGGATCGCTACAACTTCAACTCTTATGTATATTAAATGTTAGGACAGATATCACTCCTCAATACAGAGTCAATTGAAGAAGTACCTGACTTGGTTATCTACATCTACTGTCTAGGAGCTGTTTTGTGGTGTTGTTTTTGTCGTTAATTAACGGATACTGGTTGCGACAAAATTCAACGAGGACGAATTCAGTATATTCAAGGTATCAATAGACATCTATGACTCAAGTTTCTTCTGATCTACGCAAAATGGACAAGGAATACTTAAACAGGTTATGAGTCCAAAGGTCATGATGTTTTGATCGATAAAACCTTGAGGAAGAGAAGCCGGCAGGTACCGGAGCGGAAGAGGTCAAAATTCTCGAAATGTTCAAAAAAGTCTGTGACAGACTCGACAAAATCGAGGATTCTCGCGGGATTCCTGATAGAAATAACTTCGCCTTACATAATTCAAGGAAACTTGGCACCCGGTTGAGATTGGCGTCGCTGGAATGCACGCCGGAGAGAAAACACAGGGCGCTAGGTTAATTTCATAATGGAAATTTTGGAATGTAATCTCTCGGGTTAAATCAACAACCCGTGTTCAGAACGCCTTCGGCTACGGACTGTAAGCTGTCCATTAGAGGGTTCGACGGTAACGAGGTCTACCGGGATTGAGAGCAGTTTTCAAGCGTTGGGAAACAAGATTTATTCGGCAAATTGATATTGCCGAATCAGCATGTGGATATTGCTGGACGGAAGACATCAAAGACGATCTATTTGGCCCGTACAGCGTAGATATAATATTAAAAAGACAAGTGGAAACACGGTGGGTGAAATCACCGTCGTTGGCTTATATCATGAACAAAAGGCTCAATGCATTTCATACGACTATTACTTCGGCTCAAGCGATGAAATTGATCACGAGCCGCAAGCACTCGAAACGGTCATGGAATGAACTACACATTTATCTGGTAGCTATTTCAGAGGCTTCCGGCGGTAGCGAACCACTTTTATTGTACAAGTGGGGCACTACCCTTTGCCAGATTTGAAATCAATATTGATGGTGAAATTCGACCACACAAGGGCGGAATAGTTGAGGCATGCCGAGAAACCGTGCCAATTTTCACAAGCAGTAAAATGAGAAGCTCAACTACAAGGTCAATGGAGTTAACGTGTTTGAGAGCAAGGAAAAGGCGTCAAATGCTATGGATGTGGAAAAGTTGGGAAATCCCCAAAAACGTGGACAAAAAGTTGATTCCTCTTTAACCATCAGCGAAAACCTGGCGAACAAAAAAACATTAATAGAAGGAAGTGGATTTTTGACAGCGGTGCCAGCATGCATCTGGTTACTGATTTGAATAGTTGAAGGGGTGAATGACACGTGTTTTCAAGCTGATGAAAAAACACTTAAAGTTTCAAGAAAAGGTTGGATCAAGATCCAAGTCATTGCAATAGGCTAGACAAAGATTAATTGCATTGACACGTCTACTACGTCGATAATATATCGAAGAACATCCTTTCTAGAGCTTGCTGGAAGAAAAATGATGTGAAATGGCGTCTGTTAAAGGGAAGCAAAGGTGGTTTATACGACCATAACGAATCCAATTTTTAACAGATTGAATGCGCTAAATGATCGAATTGACGGCGTAATTCGCTCTGACATGAGAGGTCCAATTACTCTAAAAGATATTTTGGGCAACAGTTATATGATCAACTTTATTGATGATAAATCCAATTACGTTCGAGTGTTTTTGACGAACACATAAGATGTTGCCACCAAAAAAATTGAGCATTTCTTATGTTCCTGTAACGTCGGGTCAACTGAAAGATACACATCTTATGTCAAGTAACGGTAAAGCTGAACTTATGCATAGCACTGTCATGAACATGGCACGGTGTACGTTCTTTGCAAGTGGATTGAATCTTTCGTTTTGGGGCAATGCACTTCATGACTCGGCATATATTTTGAACTTAATTCCAACACTTAACGCAATCACCAAGCAACTATACGCTTCTGTAGCTCTTAACGAAGCCGAATTAGGGTAAAGTTGTTGCGTTTCAATCACCATGCACGGGTAATTGTAACCCTGCTAAAAATCGCTAGGTCTCAGAGCTCAAGTGGCGATTACAATTGGAA
Source organism: Peronosclerospora sorghi (assembly GCA_026184515.1). Classification (NCBI taxonomy): domain Eukaryota; phylum Oomycota; class Peronosporomycetes; order Peronosporales; family Peronosporaceae; genus Peronosclerospora; species Peronosclerospora sorghi. Next base: position 1,806,555 of record CM047583.1, on the reverse strand, counting down.
AAAAGGAAGAGGCCAAGATGAGGCACGTCCAAGACTTTCGAGAATTTAGATCTAGACCAGAATAACGGTTCGACAAAGTCTGCGGAAAGATCAAGTGTCAGGAGGAGAAAAAGTTGATCAATTGCATGGTCTCAAGAAGAAAATTAAAAGAAAATCAAAATGTCAACGCGAGGAGCACTTCACAAGAAGTCAAACCAAGAACAAACAGGTTGATAAATCAAGTTCTAAAGAAATTGAAGGAAAAAACATTGCTGCTGGAGAAATTGGGTCCGTAAAAATTGTTACGGAAATGGACCCAAAAAATTTCGGACAGGCAATGAGAAGTTCTAACAAAATCAAGTGGATTGTTGCAATGAAGGAAGAGCTAGATGCTTTAGAGCGTAAGTAGGTATGTACTATCGTAAAGAAGGCAGATAATTGCCTTCCTTCGCAAACAAAGTTGGTCTTTCAGACCAAATTAGATAAAAATGGTCAACTGGAGAGATACAAGGCAACATTGGTGGTGTGTGTAAACGAGCAGCGCCGCCCCCCGAGTCCTCTCCGGAGGAGACCTCTATGCACTTGGTGTGCGCGGCACGGGGGCTCGAGGGCGCACGAGATTTGGTGGAGATTTAAGCTATACGCTGACTTTCGCAGGTGTTATCGACATAGGAATCGCGAAGCTGATTCTAGCTTTTGCAATCAAGTGGATGTGCCTGAAAGGCACGGAGATATTCCTATGTCAAAGATTCCAAAAACGGGCATAACACTTACCTGCATATTCCGGAAGAAATTCAAATGTTGAAGATGTCACGGCTTAAGACAAAGGAAATCATCAAGATGAACAAGTTACCAAGTTGAAGAAAACACTTTACGGGGTTAAACAAGATTTGAGACTGTGGCATAAATTGTTGTGTGAAATCTGGTAAAGATGGAATTCACGCAGTGTGTCACTGACACCTTCATATTTGTGAAAATCAATAAAACTGGGACTGTTCTTGTTGGTGGCTCAGTGGATGACCTCTTGGTCGCAGGAACAAATGAAAATATTGTTGCAAAATTCTTTCTCGATATAATAGTTTTGGAATTCAAGGATATGGGTAACGTTGAAAATTTTTGGGAATAAGGATCGGAGGAGGACCGAAGAGTGGTTACTTTCTAGAACAAGAAGCAACAATACATGATGTGCTGAAGGCACACAATGTGGAGAAGGCGAATTCTGAAAAGACTACAATTTTAAATTTGAATGGAGTAAAGGAGTTTGATGAACTGAATGGAGTAACTGAGCTTGATGAACTGCTACAGATGAAATCAAGACTAAATTCCTTGTGTGAAAAAGTTTCGGTCTCTCGTTGAAAGCCTTTTGTGGATATCACGGCGCGCGACATGACATCGCATTTGCTGTGCACCGATCCACTAGGCGTACGCATGCAACCACTTTGAGTGATTACAACAATGCAAAAATGATTTTGAAGTATTTGAAAGGTACAAGCAATTTACTCGTGAAGAAAGCATGATGAAGAACTAAAACTTCCGGTTCAGATCACGTGTTACAGTGATGCCGATTTGCAGACAACGAAATTAACAGGAAAAGCGTTAGTACAATGGTGCTTTGATTAAATAGAAGAGTAGTAAGCTGGCAATACAGAAATCAAACTACTGTGGCATTGTCAACCGCTGGATCCGATTCGTGGCAGCATCAATGGGCGGAAAGGAAGCCATTGGATTATTTTAATCCAATGGCTATTCGAAATTGGGTTTCGTGCTTGTTACCAATCACCAGGTTCACATATCCTCTAGAGACGTCAATTAGGCTTATTCAGCCAGCATCCACATGTCCTCATTTATGCTTTCATGTGCCACTTCAAACGATCTTTTGGATCTAGAACCGACACCCGTAACCCATCTTCGGAACGAAAATTTCGCACACTTAATTGGTAAACAGTGCCGTTTCATATATCACATCAGTTCCAGAATTGTTTTCCATTCTTTTTGACACTTTAACCTCATCGGACATACCCTGGTACTTTAATTTATTTTTCTTCATGACCCTTCGAGGGTCATCGCCTTCGGTGCCTTCTTCTTGCACCCAGACCTTCGTGCATGTTTGCGAAGACTTCCATTTTTTATTTTCATTAGAAACTTCAATATTTTCACCATTCGTCTGGACTTGGCTATCTTACTTGTCTTCATACGACTTTTTGCCGCTGCTCGTCAGCCGTTGAAGCTCTTCATCAGCTGTGTTATCTAGACTTCTTGCGATTTTTTCGCTGGCCTATTTTTCCATCGTCCCAATGTCAATGATAGCCGGGTGGTAGTCACCACGTTATCCTTGATCAGGAGCACCTTGTACCCCTTTGCTTAATCATTCTCTCCCAGTATCAGGGATATTTCGCTTGGGTCCTTTTCTTACGATCCCTTCAAACCATGCAAGGTGAACCGAGATCGACAATATCCACTAACGGCCGTTTTTTCAGTCAATTATTCATACGGTGACAGGTTCGTGGGATTGGCACGTTTCGGGATGCGGTTGAGTAAGTAGGAAGCATACTCAGCCGCATCCGACCAGTACATCAGCGGGATACCAACCCAAAAATTCATACACCGGACCATGTTAAAATGGTCCGATTCATTCTCTTGGATTTTCCATTTGAGGCTAGACTTCCAGCCTCCGTAACCTGTATTTGTACCCCAATTTGCTTACAAAACAAATTCTAGTTGATCTTACACTACCAGACCTGATTGGTTTTGATCAGTTACAATTAAAGTATGAAAATTCGAGTATTTTAACGAAAATTAGTATAGAAATTCCAACGTGAATGTCCATATGTATTATATACAATGCAGTTTCGTGCTTCTGAAATTATATTTTAACCAAAATTTCGAACATATGTTCATGCAACCACTGGTCTTTATCTATATAATAACCGAATTGACGTCAATTCATGTCGTCGATGCGCGATCCCGTACCTAATTGAATATTTTTATCTATGTATATTAAGAAAGAATTGAAATAAAAAGAATTGATGTCGTGACCTCGTACCTAATCGAATTCAAAGTATACTATAAAACGGACCTAATGAATATCCACTTTATTTATTAAAAGGCGCTTTTACCTATATAGCCAACCATGACTGCTCCCTAATTAGTTCCTCGCCCCCCAAATGCCACCGCAAGCACAGAGTCCGCGCTCACAGCGAAACCGACTAGCTCGGGAGCGGCATTCTCAAGATCGTGCTGTTGTGAGGCCAGAAGAGCATTTACGGCGAAACCGACTTGCTCGGGAGCAGCGTGCTCGACAACGTCCTCTTGAGACGCAAGAACAACAGAAAAAGGTCGCGAAGTTCGGGCAGCGGCAAGACGTGCTCAGCGGCACAGTATTTTTCTGGAAGACCGCTTACCCACCGCAGAACCGGTGATACCCCTTGCAAGTCAGGATATCCCAGCAAATTTTTCCTCGCTGAGTTTGTGCTCAACCGGGCTAACGTCTGCTGTCACAACTGCCCGGCGCTCCATTGGATTGAGGAGCGCGTAAATGGTCCTGGATCAATCCTTGCACGCCAACGTTGCACCATGTGCTGCGACCGTGGTAAGTCGGCCAACGTCCCACCATTTACACAACCACCAGAGCCGTTATGGAGTATGCTACGGGATCAAACGCCTATTTCCCGGGCGTTCCGCACCAATATCAGGGCGTACAACACCGCACTATCGTTCACGTCCCTGGGTGAGAAGTTGGATGAAAGTTTAAGCAGGGAGGGATGTACGCTAAGGTGCCCTGTCCCACCGAATGGGATCGCTGTTGCCGGAGCCCTGTCAGCCAAGGAAGTTCTTGCAGTTAGTTGTACATCACCGACAACAGCATGTTGCTTCGTGGCCACATGAATGTCTTTCCGTATCTGGGTTGGCGCCATCATGGGGGAACTTCAAGCTATGCTCGAACAGCACAAGCCGTACGTGCAGTTGTACGGGCAGGTACGGCAGCGGATGGAGGGGGATCAAGTGATGGATATGGAACTCCGTCTTCTTTGCCTGTATTCTAACGACCGAAGGAGGTGAAACACCCCGACTGCCAACGAGGTCGGAGCCATCATGGTGGGAGATGGTTACGACGGCAGTATCTCTGATCTCTACATAATTTGCAACGACAATGTATCCGAGATCAACACAGCCGTCCTGTACACGGTTCCAGGGTGAGTACAGGAATTTCCTAGCGCTGACAAAATTGACGATGAGGAGGGTGCAAACGCAATCACGACAGAGTTCTTGAACCGGTTTGACGTGAATGGATGGCCGCCGCATCGAATGGCACTGAAGATTGGCTCTCTAATCATGCTCACTCGGAATCTTGATGCATACAGAGGGTGTTCAACGGCACGCACCTGCCTCATTGTCCGTCGGTGTTACGTACGTGTGATTGAGGCTGAAGTCTTGACGGGTGATCATGCAGGGTATGTTTGCTTTATCCCGCGCATTGCACTAAGAACTGATAAATTAGGCTTGCCTTCCTCGGTACGTCGGAAGCGGTACATGCGATGACGATAAACATATCACAGGGACATACGGTGGCATATGTCGAACAGGGAACGTGTTCTCGCATGGACAGTTGTAAGTCGCCTTTCCCTGTCGACAGCACCGGAGAACATCTCCGTCCTTTTGGAAGATGAGTCTTTAGAACTACGACTAATGTGCATCGTCGTTTATGGCGAAGCACTACGCTGAATGAGGTTGAAAAATCTCGCAATGATGGGAGCAGTCAATGTCCGAGATCGCACATGCAGTCGTTAACAGCAAAAAACTATTTTTTTGTTTCAAGTAAATATAGATATACTTTCGTTTCAATGAAATGTCAATGACACAATTCGTCGGAACGACGGGGACCATCCCCTAGTTATATGAATAGACGAATGGAAGAGCGCTCTTTCTAACCAATTCAAAGGGTCAGCGTATACTGACCCCCCCATTTCCGTAAACTGCCCCCCCCTCGGTCGCGCTTCACTTGAAGTTTGTATATAGTCTCATACCAGATACCTCACTTGAAAACTTCAATTTCCAATAGTTACTCTCCTTCAGCACCGAAAACTGCTCTTTTATCTTCATCAAGATTATCATCACTGCCTCGCGCCACCACTACTTTGAGTCGTATGTTCAAATATGTTCTTCACCGGACCCTTTGCATATTAGAGGTCGGGAAATAGCAAAATGAAGAAGGCTGTACGAGATACACTTCACCCACCAATGGTTTCCTTGGCCACAGAACCCTCATCCCGGCGTCATTTGTAGTAGAATGCTCGGGGGAAATGTCAAAAATAGGGCCGTGACGTGACGGTTACTGTAACTGTGCTGAATTTGTTCTAAAATCTCATGGCTATGCACCGGGGGGGGGGCAGTTTACGTAAATGGGGGGGGAGTCAGTTGAAGTCGGCTTTGTATTAACTTATTAACACAACCTTATACCTTCTCGGCTATGACTAAGTTATCTACAGGCTACTGAAATGCTGTTTTCTTTCTTCGGTCCTTTTCGGATTAGCTGTTGCGTCGGTATTGGTTTCGTCCGTCGTATTGCTTTTGCCAGGTCATTTTGTTAAGGAGGTTTGTCGCTCCAACTACCGGGGTCCCGTTTGGTAGTATGGAAACCTGAACTTGTGTGGGTATCGAACCCGTGACCTATTCCTTGTAAATCGGTGCTCAAACGAGTGCACCAGGGGGACCCCTAAATAGGGTGTTCAGTATACGCTGACCCCAATTCAAAAGTCGAATTCAATTAGGTACGGGATCGCGGCACCCCATTCTATTAATCAGCGCAGTTTCCATTTCAAACAAGTTTTCACGGCGTGACGTTTTAATGGCTTTACGTTCTAACGGCTTTTCACTAAACACAAAGCGCGTGGGCACAACGTCGCGACGCAATTCGTACTCATGTATATAGAAACATGGTACACCATGCCTTGTTTCAACCTTTTCGCAGCAGCTGCGCACGCAACGAACGTCGAAGCGAGCGTTCGCGCGTCTCGTGGGTAAAAGACTTCGACACGGGATGGCTCCATCTTGGAGGGTCGTTATGTCATCGACAACATGGAAACCCCGTCCGTTAGACACATGCATACGTGGGCATGCATTTAAATAGAAAAACCCTTCAAGCGGTCCATCCATCACCCTTGTTTCTATACCAACGTACGCGAGCATATATTTGGCTTGCAACGACACACGTTTTCTCCACAGCTCTCCTGTTCCACTACGTGCCTTCCTCTGGGTCTATTGCCGTCGAGACGATCGGTACTTTGTGTCGGGACTGGACCGAGTCGCCACGTCCCAGGACGTCCCGTCGGCTCGACGAGACTCTCGTCGGTGCTGCAGATACGCTGACTCGCGGGCATCGGACGGTCTTCGGTAGTTCCTCACGTCTTCGTTCACGTACTTTTTGGACGAAGGTACCATGGACGACGCTGTCCTGTAATCGCTCGACCTCTCCTTGGCGTGGTGGTGATGCTCCCGTTTGGAATACTTTGGCACGTCCTCCTCATGTTTCTCTGCGGCATACTCGTTCCGATAGCTCTTGGCATACTTTGGTCGGGCACACGCTCGGTCGTAGTCGTTCGAGTCTTTTCCATTGTCCGTGGACGGGCCTTTCGAGTGGTGGGCTTTCGGGTACTCGTTCGAGTACGAACGAGGGCGCGACGTCGAGCACGATCGTCGACGATAGCGCTTGGCGCGCGGCGACGCCGACGCCGAGCGCGAACTCGTGGATCGCGAACTGCTACGCGATCGAGAGTGTTGTCGGAACGAGTGGCTTCGCTTGTAGGCCATCGGTCGTCGTTCCCGACGACGACTAGTGTAGCCACGGCGATGCGAGCGACTGGGAGGCGACGGCGTCCGGGAACGAGACCACGAACGCGAACGAGAATACGACCGGGAGCGAGAGCGAGAACACGACGAGGAGCGCGAATACGAGCGACGTCGGTACCGACGGTCCTCTCGCCGAGACGAGCGGGAGCGAGATCGGGAGCGAGAGCGCGACCGTTTCTCGTGGTAAGAGCGTTCTTTTCCTCCATATCCATGCGCATGCTCCGATCGGTACTTCTGACTTGTCGGTGCGTCGTACGCTCGATCCTTTTCCCTCTTTGACGCGGGGTCATAGGGAGAATCCGGTACAGACGCCTGGGTTACGCCTTGGGATCGATGGTAACTGGCGTAGCCATATTCTTCTCGTACGTTTGAGTTGGTGAAGTAGCGACGATCCGAATCGTGGGCTTGGTTAGGAGGCCGCGGATACGAGCTATAGCCACGTTCGTCTCTTGTCTCCCGAGAACCACCATTGGACACATAATCTTGAGGAGGTTTCGCACCTCTCGGCGCGTAGCCACGGTCTTCTCTCGTTTCTGACGGATGGTACCGTCCTGATCCGTTCTTCTCCTGTTCCGACTTTTGAGACCATCGATATCCTTGCCCAGCGTTTCTCGTGTCATCAGGGGCACTATAGCGTCGGTCAAGCTCCGAAGTGTAGCGCTGCTCCGTAGTAGTGCTGCGTGAAGGGGGTTGCGAGTAGTGAAAGGATGAACCATTAGTCGGGGTTCCCGCAGGCGGCTGATAGACCTTACCATTCGTGTACTTCCCTACTTCCGAATATCGGGGGCAAGGTCCAAACGGCTCAGGTCGCTGGGCTGAAGAATTCATTCCGGAAGCAGGCGGGGGTGGAGGGATTGTCCCTTCCTGGATCGGAAGGCGGTCCCACCGATAGACTGATGGCTGATGAAGAGGCGTTGGTTTTGAAGGCGCTAAAGGCCGTCCATCCACCAGTGAAGCGTGAGGTGGAGCAACGAAGACGGAGGCTTCGCCACCTGCAGCGTTCTCTTGTCGTCTAGTTCCTCCAAATCCACGATCTGAAATTTCCATCGCGCCTTCCACTCTTACAAGCCCAGGCGCTTCAACCTTGACTCCTTTTTGCATCTTCTCTTCTCCGGGAGCAACTCTGTTCACCGCTGCCTCCTTCGAGCCCTGAATCGACGTACTCCGTTCCTCATTTTTGATCTCGATGGACCGACGCACCTGAAAATCTTTCTCACGGCGCTTTCGCAACGCATCGGACCGCATTTTCTGCTCCGACTGACGGCGCTTTACAAAACTCTGAATCGGCGGAGGAGCAAGAAAGCTCGCACGTGCACGTGCCACCATTTCCATTCGATACACTGCACGTTGTACCCGCATCCGTTCGTCAAACTGCAACCCCTCGATGTCAAAAAACGTCTTGTACCTTTTGGCAATTGTCAGCAGTAGCTCCGACGCTTCATCACTCTCCCGTAGCTCGTCGGCCTTGTTCACCCATATCAACGCTCGCTCTCGCTCGGATTCAATCGCATTCCAATCGATCGCTGCTACACTCGCCACGGACTGACTCTCCCGTTTCTCTGCGTTTCCTTCTTCGTCCCCACTGTCACTTTTTTCCGAGACGAAAGAACTTGCACCGACCGCTTGCAGCAGCGTGCGAATTTTTGCGTAATCGGGAAAATCTTCATACTTGAGCGATTGGAGATAGTGAATCATTTCCAGCAATGGCACGGCACCTGGCAGCCCCTCGACCAACAAACTCGGATTTTTTTCCGTATAATGTTCTTTCAGTCCCAGCACCGTTTGACGATTTTTCATCTGCGCATCAGCTGCCCAGGGTAACTCGCCACGCATAAAGTCCATGACAAGGTAAAACCAGGACCAGAGATCGTCCTTGGGCCCTAATTCCTGTCGATGGTGCGAGCTTAACGAAGCATACATGGACGTGCCACGAAATTCTGCCACTTCCCGCGCGGGCACGACCTGACGGTCGTCCCCAATGTGCTGCCTCGAGAGTCCAAAATCAATGATATAGTATCGCTGCGGTTTCTGGGGCGTGCTGCGCTCCGCCATGGCACTGAGCGCAAAATTCGACGCCTTGATATCCCGATGCACATATCCATGTCGATGGAACGCTTCAATACAATCCAACATCTCTAGCCCCACCGCGACGGACTTGGCCAGTGGCACGCCATGGATCGAGTCGGGCGACATGCGGAGCATCGACATACTATCGCCAAGCAGTTCCATGACCAACACGGTCGTCTCGCCATGCTTGCCATGATAATAGTATCGACACACATAGGGACAGTCCTGGAGGCTCTTGAGGATCACACTCTCCCACTCCAAGACTGGTTTCAGCGCGCTCGGGGCTTCCACCTTGACAGCCACTTTCTCTCGATTTTCGATCGAGTAGGCCGAGTAGATTTGACTAAACGTACCCTATTTCGTCGCATAAAATCACAGCGACAGCGTCAGAATGTCACGATTAGGATTAAAAGCACCCTACGGAGCAAGAAACCAGCGCACGTGGCCTACCTCTCCGATTTTTTCGCCGATTTTCCACTTGTCTGCAATGACTTCACCGGCCTGTGACCATCATACACCAGTGGAAACTACGTGAGGAAGACAAGCGTGGCAAACGAACAAGAGGAGAGGATGACAATCATTCTGTACCAGCAAGATATTCTTGTTGAGAGGTTCCAACGGCGACGAGGCCGCTCGCATCATGGTTTCGAGTCGCGTGGCCACGGATGACGAGACGCGCGAGCGAGCTCAAGACGAGAAGAAGCAAGCAACGCGACGGACGACGTGCGATGGATTGATTCCCTGTACGGTCAGTCAAGCCTTCCGGAGCACGAAGTGTACAGGAGCTACGTAGCTCCAACCGAGAGAATCTTGCCACTGCTAAAAAGGATAAAATTGGTACGAGTGTTTACATCGAAAACGAACTATACTGAGATAAGATGAAAAGTAGTTCTCTTTTTCCGAAATTCGACATTGGGAGTATACACAGTATACGTGCAACACGGTGTCACAGCAAGTGAGTGATAGATAGCTGCTACATACGCTAGTGTGTTAGGCAGGGGACGAGAAGGTGATCATCAATCCTCTCAAAGACAGAGGAGAGCCGATCGTCAAAGCATCCTCCATGTAGCTGCCACGGTGAGACGCATCTAGCACAATTTGTCATGTGGATACAGCCAGAGCAGAGCTCTCCAGAGCGTGCCACGAAATGATTTGTTGCGGGAACTGACGTGGTTGTGCCCGAACGTGCAAGAGAACGGCAAGGTCATGAAGAAAGAAGGTGGTGGTCATCGACTCTAGTCCCAAGTATCCGTCATGTCCTCTCAAAGTGTCACGACGAAGGGACGCATACGTTTGGACATTGCCTCTCTGTGAACGACGCTGGAAACAGATTGATTTGAACATTATGGACGCGTCAAAGGAAGCAAAAAACATGACAAGTCTATGGCGACGCACGAGCATTTTCCGTGAGCCTTGGTACAAGCGTAGTCAAGATTCTCCTTTTTGTGAATACCATTCAAACGATTTACACGATAGCACGGTAGTATCAATACGACCGGACGTAGGACGACACTCTGTACCGTTGTCGATAGGAATCATATTGGTGATAGATCCACGAATGCTTCTCTTTACACTCGGGTCGTATTAAAAATTATCCGAAACGTAGTAGGGACACCATCGCTTTGCCAGGCATTTTTTCTCGGGATCTTTCGTGCTTAAAAACACAATGGGTGCTGACTACTTTTGATCTAGGCGTGTGCAGTTTAATACTCGATTCTTCTCGACTCTAGAGAGCAATATCTCAAGGCATTTGATTGATCACAAGTATTGAACATTCACTGTAGCTACTGCAACAATGCCAGCAGCTTCTTGCTGCAAAAAATGTCATTTTTCACAAGACTCGAGCACGCTCATGTCCAAGTACAGCACGATCTCTACCGACATGATCTGGCAATGGCACAAACTGTCCTTTATGTAGCAGAAAATCTTCAGTCACCTCTTTCATCGGATTGAAAAAGTGCACCAATTTGGAACGTATACTCTCGTTCCGACGATGGAAGTTAGTAAAACAGATCAAAAAGTTGCTCGGAAACACTCGTAGCGTTTGAATAGCTATGGTGTCCAGATTCGTGTCGCGCTCGCGCTGGTCTACACGTCACGCTCACTCTTCAGCATCTGAAGACGTGTCGCTGCTTCTTGGGGAAGCTCGATATCTCGATCGAAGTCCCCGAGAATGCACGGATGGTTCTGTTGCAAGAGAAGCACTTAAAGACGTGTTGAAATGTTTCCTTGTCCATTTTGCGTAGATCTGAAGAAACTTGAGTCATACACACATTTTCCTCTTAGCTTATACCCCTGGTAGACAGCAGAAATGATAGGTTATGAGGGGTTATAAGGTAGAAGGGGTACGGTCGGAAAATCAATTAATTTAACAGTCAAAATCATCGGTCACCAACAACACCTCCACCACCCACACCCACGTCAAAACCAAAACAAATCATGACCAAGACCCCCAACGCCACCAGGGCCACCAAGGGCAAAGGACAGAACTCAGAGGCAAGTGCACAGAGCTCTTTTTGGCAGCTGTGCTGCCGCAGCTGACATCTTCTCTTTCAAACTTTGAACAGGACAAGCTCACAAATGAGCAGAGGCTGGCTATCTGCAAGCACAGTGCAGCCCATCCAGGAATGAGCCAGACAGAGCTGGACAAGTGGGCTGTGCAACAGTTCAACATCCGGGGCATGAGTCAGCCGGGAATCAGCGGCATCCTGAGGAGGAAGAATGAGCTGGAGAAACTGAACAAAGCCTCCCTTCAGTCAAAGAGGGCCTGCAAAGTCACTTCCAATCATCTGGAGGAGGCCATTTCCACCTGGGTTCTGCAGTGCCAACACAAAGGCATTTCCCTCAGTGGAGAGCTCATCAAGCAGAAGGGCCTCCAGTTCCAGGAGGTTCTGCAGTTGGAAAAAAAGCTGGAGTTCTCCAACGGCTGGCTGGACCGTTTCTAGCAGAGGCACAATGTAGCCGGTGCGTATACGCACGGTGCGGCTAGCGCACAGAGGAAGACTCTTCCTTAAAGCGGTGCATACCGCTACTTAGCCGATACGCCCTTGTAAAGGGCTTAGTAGGAGAGTTCTCCTACTCGGGGCCAAGATTCCCGGGTTAGTTTACGACTTAGCCTTAACGGCTGTATTTCCTTTACGGGATGTAAGTAAAGGGAGGACTCCCTCTTACCTACGACACTCACTGCGCGCGCGACCGGTCGAGGTCGCGCGTCCGCTAAATAGAGTGAAATGTAAACTGAATATATTTAATATGTAATTAGCCTAAATTAATTTAAACTAATATAAACTATATGTAATACTAAGTAGAATATTCCTAATTCGTACCTAGCTAAAATGTAGTGTACACACCTGTGTACTGACACGTGGATGGCTGACACACCAGCACACCAAGGGCCCCTGCCCCGATTGGTTAAAATAACCAAAGGTTCGAAACCTTTCAAACCGGCCAATACTGACCTCAACCGTGGTGTACTCATGTACACCAACATTATATGTAACTCGAATGTAACCCCGTTACATCCTCCCCCATCAAGACTATTGCTTACGCAATAATTAAAATCTTGTTGGAGAACTCCAACTCCAGTTCCTCTGGCCCTCCATATGTACACCTCCAGTGGTGCTATGGCGTCCCCTCTAGAAGAGGTAGACTACTCCGAAAACTCGGAAGTGGATGCCTTTGGGGATACCTCCCCAATGGTGAGCCGCTCCGACAGCGCCGAACGGCGTTGTCGGCAGCCTAATCCCTTCCCCACACGTGAGGAAAATGCGCTAACCAGTGGGGCACCCCTGCCCGTATCGGATGATTCATCCGAATCGCCAAAGGCGATCGTCACTAATGAGCTGGACGCAGCTCAAGACTCCCAACTTGCCGCACAGGCACTAAGGGCTGCGTTACGCGCCCACAAACGCCCGTCAAGGGCGGCTTATAATTTTGATGGTCCTCGTGACCTTCCAAGGTAGGCCAGGCGTTTGGTAAGGACTAGTTTAGCGTCCTATACCCCTGTCCCCGCGGCTGAACAGCCGTATTAACGCGAACGCCGTGAGAAACTCCGACAACAACTGCTTACACAAAAGCAGTTCACAAGCGTCTCATACCGAGAGCGCTTAAACAGGCAGGCACAGGGTGCCCCTGTTGAGAACCTCCGCGAGGTTCCTTTCGTTATTTCTCCGGTAGAAAGTGCCGATGATGCAGAGAAGAAGTTCCGCGCTTGGGCGGAAGGGGAGAAGCTTCTCCCCAGCTTCGATGAGCTGCATGACAGCTATTCCCGTCGAGACATTTGGGTGGAGAGGGTGTTGCGCCTGACATTTGCCAAAGCCAAAGCGATGGAGCAACTAGGTGCTCCGTATCGCACGCTCTACGCCAGCGTCCCTGTCTCCACCATGGTTTCCGAAGACAATGTGATCGCCACATCTGACTATGGCGAACTCCCACTTATTGGGAGTGAAGAGGCTTCTCATGCCTCTGGTCGTTGACCTACATCGGGATTCTCCCGCTCAAAAGCGTCAACGACGTCGCGGCAATCCTGCCGTAGGGGAGTCTCGAACTCCCACGAACTATGTGAGTGTGGATAACCCTTCCACTTCACCATATACTGGGTTTGACCCCGATGATGGCGTCGCGCCATCAGCCGCTCCACATTAAAGTGTGCAGTACCCTCCGCATCAAGCATTGGAGGAGGAGGTCGCGCAATTGTGATGTGAGATTCGCGAGCGCTGTGATCGACACAGCCGTCGCATCCATGATCTCCACGAGGGAATCCGCGATGAGCGGGATGCCACTGATCGCTTCGAGAGGCGGCTTGCCTCTCTCGAGACGACCGTTGCGGAGCTTCGTGGTCGCATTTTAGCCCTTTCGGGCTTACTTCGCCCTGCGGTGCCTTACGGCTATCCGCCTTTCCACCTTCCTCCAGGAGGCCCCCCCTCCGGGTCCTGGTATGGCTTAAGCATACCGACATAAAAGGTTGGATGCGTACGCATCACCTTCGGGATGTCCAAGGTATACGATAAGCCCTTTCGGACTAGTACCTTAAAGGGTCCCACAAACCTGGGACGCAGTTTATTACGCAACACATTTGAAACTGCATGTGTAGGAAGATTTTTAGCGTTTAATAAAACACTTTCTCCCACTTTGTAAACCCTTTTGTTACGCCGCCCCTTGCGGTCAGCTTGTTCCTTCTGCTTGTCTTGGATTTCCGCCATGGCATCGCAGACGTGTCGTAAGACACTAAGGCGCGTCGATAAAAACTTATCGATGTGCTTTCGCACAGATACAGGGCTGACATCGGGGAATCCCCCCCTCAAGCCCTGGGCCACACACACGTGGCGTCAACGGAACCCTCGGATTCACTAATCCGTTCACGTAAAACGGGGTAAACCCCGTAGATGCATGTACCGAATTGTTGATAGCAAATTCAACCATCGGAAGCATCTCACTCCAACTCTTTGGAGAATCCGGACATAAACTCCGGAGAATATCCTCCACAACGCGATTAACGCGTTCCGTCTGACCGTCCGTCTGCGATGATCCGCAGTGGACATGAGGAGCTTGGTGCCTAGCACCTTAAATAACGCTCCCCAGAATTGTCCCGTAAAACGGGGATCCCGATACGACACAACGGAATCGGGTAGACCATGCTGTCTAAAGACACGGTCTAGGAACACTTTCGCTGTTCCTTGTCCATCTATGGACTCTGGCACCGCCGCCAGGTGAGCCATCTTGCTCAATCGGTCTACAAAGACCAATATGTCGGTGTTCCCGGCCTTATCCTTCGGAAAACCGAAGATAAAATCCATGCTAATGGATTTCCAACACTCCGTTGGAACCGATAAGCTCGCCAAAGGCGCAGCTGAACTTGCAGAGGGTTTAATCCTCTGACACGTCTCACAGGTGCGTATATACGCACCGACCCACTTATACATATTGGGCCACCAATACAAATCGCTTAAAGCGCTGTAGGTCTTATCCCGACCTAAATGACCCCCGATAGGGGAGTCATGTGCCTCAAAGAGGACTCTATATTTCAGTTCCTCATCATGAGGAACTACCACCCGCGGAGTGTACTCCGCGCTCGTGCTATAAAATAGCAGACCATCACAGTACCTGTAACGGTGTAAACGAGCTTTAGCTCGACTTGACAGGGTTGGCTCAGACGAGCCAAGACCCTTTTCACCTAACGCGCTGATAAGCGCCGTACATTGTGGGTCTTTCTCATACGCCTGGCGTATGAGATCCACCACAGACGTGGTGACGAATGTCGCGTGAGCGAGCTCGTAATCGGGACAACGCGATAACGCGTCCGCAAGCACGTTCTGCTTTCCAGGTTTATACTTAACCTCAAAGTTGTACTCCGCAAAGAAGGAGAGCCAACGGGCCATCCGTTGCGAGAGATGAGGCGACTTTGTCGCTGTCCGTAAGGACGCGTGGTCAGTATAAACCACGAACGGCTTTGAGCCGAGTAGGTGAACCCTAAATTTGACTAGAGCATACTTCATTGCAAGTAGCTCCTTGTCATGAACGGGATAATTCCGTTCCGCAGCTTTAAGCTGCCTCGACTCAAACGCAATTACGCGTTCCCTTCCTGCATCGTCTGCTTGTAACAAAGCACATCCGATTGCGAAATCGGAGGAGTCGCAGACGACACTAAAAGGTTTCCCAGAATCTGGGAGAGCAATAACGGGAGCTTTTAACAAGCTCCCCTTAACCGCTTCAAAAGCGTTTTGGTGTTCGGTTTTCCAACACCAATCAACATCCTTCTTAAGAAGGTCGGTCAATGGCTTCGCCATTTCAGCGTAGTTCTCGCTGTACTTGTGGAGATAGTTGGCTAATCCAAGTCACTTTCGTAAATCTCTAAGATTTACAGGCGAAGGCCACTCCATAATGTCTTTCACCTTCGCGGGATCCGCCCGCACTCCATCCTTACCGATGAAGCATCCGAGGAAAGGAATTTCCTCAGAACCAAATATACATTTGGATGCGTTCGCATATAACTTATGCTCTCGCATACATTCGAGCACAGCTCGAAGGTTTATAAGGTGCGTCTGAACATCAGACTAGTCGCCTTCCGCACGACTATGAACGAATATATCGTCGAAGTACGTCTGAGCGTACTTTTTATGAGGGCGGAAGAGTTGAGTCACCAAGCGATTGAAAGTCGCTGATGCATTCGAAAGCCCCTGTGGCATAGCTAGACACTCCCACAGCATGCCACTAGGCGTGCTGACCGCTGTAAGTGGAATATCGGATGCTCGCATGAGCACCTGATAATACCCGTCCACCAGATCTAAGGCACTGTATACAGTACAGCCCGCCATATTGTTCCGGAGGACATCCTTCCGAGGAATCGGAGTCTGCATGGGTACAGTAGCTGCATTCAGCTTGTTATACGCATGCACAATGCGCCACTTTCCGTTCGGTTTACGAACACAAAAGGTGGGAGATGAGTGAGGAGACTTACTCTCCCGTACCATCCCTGCCTCTTCTTTACCCTTGAAGAATGCGTCGATGACGTCGCATTGCTCCTTGCTCCTTGGGGAGAGGCCACTGCCTATTGACGCAGTATTTGGTTCCAGTAACCAAATCAATTTCATGTCGGACCCCCCGATCCGGTGGTAACCCCATCGGCGGGTTGTCACTAATGACATCTCCAAATTCCTTTAATAAAGAATGGTAAGGGTCCTCAGGATCCGCGAGGATCTTGAGGCCGCTTCGGGAATTCAATGCTTGTTTGGTTTGCACATAAAATGACTCGTCCATCGTGGATGAGGAGTTCAACTCCTCTTCTGGACGCAACACGACAACCTCGTCGATTTCACCTGCTTTCACAGAAGTCTCAAACTCGTTGAAGGACATCTCCTCCAACGACAACAGTTCGCCTACCCCAGGCAACCGTTCCAGGCTTACGCCTTCTGTGACAATACCTGTCACACTATTCAGCATCCGATAGGACGCTGAATACTGGCCTCGGGACTCATCCCGAGACCCAGATGGGGGGAGTCAATTGCCCCATCTATTGGAAGCGCCACGCGCCTATCCACAGAGGTCTCTACCTCTACCACCGGTGACTCGCCGGTCTCACCTATAACGGCGTAGTCGGAATCATTTCCGACGTGCGAAAGAGACAAAATTCGGGTCTCTTCGCTTGGAAGCGCCTCGCGCTTAACCACAGGGGTCTCTACCCCTACCACTGGAGTCGCAACTTGTTCGCCGGACACGGCATGGTCGGAATCAATTCTGACCTGTAGAAGAGACGAACTTCGGGTCTCTTCTCTAAGCGCCTCGCGCTTACTCTCAGAGGAATCCACCTCTATCACTGGCGACTCACCAGTCTCGCCTATATCGGCGCGGGGATTAACCGCCGAATCCCCCTCGTTAAGGAACTCTTCCTTAACGCCATTGGGAATGATCATTTCAGACATCCCAATCTCTGGCATCTCACGCCAGAATCGATGTTGCGATCGAGCAAAGGTGGGTTCATGACTCGCCAATGCTTCACCCGACCGCGGGTGCGTTGAGCCAATGGACTTAGACTTCCAGTCTATCCATGGCTCGTGGCGTTCCAGCCACTTCATGCCCAGAATGATGTCATACCTCGAGTCCAAATCCAGGACTAGGCAACGTTCTAAGCTGTCGAAGTCTGCAAACTTCAGCTTAAGGTCAATCGAGACCTTGGGTACAGAAACCTGTACGCCCGTCGCAAGACGGACCGTGACAACGTCACGAGAACGTGCCTCTAGGGCCTCGGCATACAGCCGACTCTTCTCAACAGAAGCCCGTCTGACATAATTGTCAGACGCTCCAGAGTCTATCAAGACTCTCCAAGGCTTATTAAAGCCTTCACGTCCGCAAGGACTACCAGCAAACCTGGCTGGTACACTAACTCGGTGCTAGAAAGCACCGCTTCCCTCGGGGATTTGTGCTGTCGTCCCCTACCCTGGGGCTTAACAGCACTGGGGGTCCCCCAGTAGGGCGTCTCGCACCTACTGGGAGCCTTCGTTTCCCGACGGCTCCTACAAGGGCTTTTTACCCACCCTTGGTCCCTTGTAGCGAGTGTCTCGCTGGGGATTTTTCGGACATATGTTCCTCAGATGATCCATGCTCCCACACAGGAAGCATCTCAGCGGCCCACGCCGCTGCAACATAGCTAAGAGCTCTGCCTCGAAGCTCTGTGAAAAAGAGTCAGAGTGACTCTTAGCGGGAGGTTTATCCTCCGCTTCGGCCTGACTCAGGTCCATGGGTTCAGGACCCACCTTAGAGGAACGGAAGTTCCTCTCGGCGTTGAACGCCATATTGAACGCCTCCTCCAGGGATTCGGGTCGGCATCGGAACAATTCCGAACGTGCTGGCCCTTCTCTCAGGCCTACCATGAAGACGGGGATGGACACATCGTCCGAATACGCCTTAGCGTACATCCCTGCCAACAGGGTCTTAAGCTCCTGGATATAAATCTCCAGGTTCTTAGTGCCTTGACGGCACCTCAGGAACGCCAGTTGATTCTGGAAAACCAGATCAGGCGTTGCGTACATGTCCATGAGCTTCTGCTTAAGGACCTTCCATGTTGGAAACACGTCCGTGACCGACTCCGAGCATGTAAACGCCCATGTACGGGATTTGCCCGTAAGATGGGTCAATGCAAGTCCCACTTGCAAGTGATCAGCGGTCATGTTCTCTGTGGCGAAGGCCGTTTCGACCTCTCGAAACCAAACGTAAAGGTTGTCACCCTTCTCTCCGGTGAACTCCTTTATCTTAAACAATAATGGAGGGCGCACCCCCGTGGAATGACCTCCACTGCAGCTCGCCTCATGAGCGATGAGGGCATTTACCCTTGCCTTTACGGCCTCAAGGCCCTGCTCCACTAGGAGCTTCATGCCTTCGTCACCCATTAAGGGTAACAGCCTTTTAAAGCCTTCCTGCTGGACGAGGGTCAAACTATCCCAATCTTCCTGATTCATCCTTTGCAGAGGATGCCTTAGTCTACCAACACAGGTGTTGGATTGACTACAAGTGCTACCAGATGTAGCCGGTGCGTATACGCACGGTGCGGCTAGCGCACAGAGGAAGACTCTTCCTTAAAGCGGTGCATACCGCTACTTAGCCGATACGCCCTTATAAAGGGCTTAGTAGGAGATATCACCTACTCGGGGCCAAGATTCCCGGGTTGGTTTACTAATTAGCCTTAACGGATTTGTTCCCTTTACGGGATGTAGGTAAAGGGAGGGCTCCCTCTTACCTACGACACTCACTGCACGCGCGACCGTTCGAGGTCGCGCGACTGCACTTTAGAGTGAAATGTAAACTGAATATATTTAATAATATTAGCCTAAATTAATTTAATATAATATAAACTATATGTAATACTAAGTAGAATATTCCAAATTCGTACCTAGCTAAAATGTAGTGTACACACCTGTGTACCGCCACGTGGATGGCTGACACACCACCACACCAAGGGCCCCTGCCCTGATTGGTTAAAATAACCAAAGGTTCGAAACCTTTCAAACCGGCCAATACTGACCTCAACCCGTGGTGTACTCATGTACACCAACACTCAATGTAACCCGAATGTAACCCCGTTACACACAAGCTGAAGTTCGTCAAGATTCGTGGAGAGAGGATTCGGCTGATGTTGATTCTATGGTAAGGTCTCTGCCTGACCTGAGGCAGCTCATCTCCTACAATCTGGAGGATGTGTACAATATGGATGAAACTGGTGAGTTTAATGTTTTTGTGATTGTGAAACAGTTTCTTGAACAGTTGACATTGCTCACTGTCATCAGGACTCTACTTCTCATGGATCCAGACCGTACATTTGCCCAGAAGCCTGTGGAAGGGACAAAGAAGGACAAGGTGAACAGTGATATCCATGCCTTTGAGATTGCCAATCAAATGCTAACATCTCCTCAGACTCGCTTCACTTTGTCACTGTGTTCAAACGCAGACGGATCAGACAAACTGGCGCCCTTCATCATTGGCAAGGCTGAGAGATGAGAACCCAGATGCTTCAAGAAAAAGACCGGCACGCAACTCGGCTTCTACTACCGCAACAACAAAAAAGGATGGATGAATGGCATCCTCTTCCAGGAGTGGCTGGCTGACCTTGACAAGAAAATGAGGGTGGGTGGTTTTGTTGCCAATGTTATCAAATGATGTGTTGCTAAGCTGCTGTTTGACAGGGAAATGGCCGCAAGGTTTTGCTGCTGATGGACAATGCCCCCTCCCACACTCTCACCGACCTTGAGCTCACCAATGTGACGGTTCAGCCGTTGCATCCCAACACTACGTCGAAACTTCAGCCTATGGACCAGGGAATCATCTCCGCTTTCAAGCGCCACTACCGACGCTTCCACATGCGTAACGCCCTGGACCGCGAGGATCGCAACGATAGAGAGCTCTACAAAATCAACCAAGTAACGGCTATGAGATGTTCTCATGCTGCCTGGGACGAGATCTTCTCCGAAACGATCCACAACTGCTTCCGCAAGAGCGGTCTCCTCGACGAAGAAGGCCCGCTTCCCATGTTTGGTCCACACGAGCTTCCCCTTGAGCACACGGCTGAGGAAGCCGCCGTGGATAAGGAGCTGCAGGAGGCCCTCGACCTCCTTTCACTCCAGCAATGGGTTCCGGTGGCCGACCTACTCAACGTGGAGGGGGAGCAGGACAGCGTTCACTCTAGCCTGAGTGACGAGGAGCTCATCGCCTTGGTGCAGGCTGACGAGCAGGACAATGACGAAGAGGAAGAGGTGATGGAGGAAGAGATTTCAAAGACCAAGAATCCTGAGGCCCTCAGCATTTCCCTTTCTCTGCTTGATCTTTCCGACGAAAAGCATCGGATGGTTGCCAAGACAATTAGAGACCTGCAGACTGGCGTCCGCCTTTCAGCCACTGTCCAACGCACCCTTGATGCCTGGTTCTAGTGAGATATTTCCCCCCGAATAACTTATAAATTTCCAAGATTTATAACTTATAAGATATAAGTTAGTCCTCATAGAACGAGCCTCGTTCCCTCCAAAAGTCATAAGCTAAGAGGGGATATAAGGTATGAGGGGATAAGCTAAGAGGGGGATGTGTGTAGATGTCGATTTTGACCTTAATATATACTGTTTTTTGTCCTACTTGAATTTTGTACTAACCAAGTAAGTATCCGTTAGGGATGAAAACAAAATCCCAAGACAGCTCGTAGACATTAGATTAAGATAACCAAGTCAAGTACTTGCTCAATTAAATGCGTAGGATAATTAGGGTCAGCGCAGTGTTATACTATCTGACCTGACACTTTTGATCAGATAGTATATGCGTATGTAGGCGCGGTAGCGGTCGCTGCACGACTGATGCTAGAAGCGATGAGTCGAAAGGTGAAATAAAACCGAGAGTTATATTATAGAAATAGAAGATTTATAAGTCGTAAACTCACTAAGAAATTAAAACTTGAAATATCTCCTCATGTAACCATATGCATTTGTAGCTAATCCTTTCCGTATCTTGAACTTCCATTTCATCCAAACTTCCAACATGGCTATATCCGTATTCAATACTTCTCCTGAAATGGCGCGAGCTATAACTCCATCAATTCAATCCAATTTGTTTTCGTAACTCTTAAATTCGTTGCGTGTCGAGGTCCTTCGTAAGTAGGTCAGCAATCATTTCCATGCTTGGCACTTGGGGCGAATTCACAACGCCCTTCCTTGCATAATCTTTAAAAACTTCAACTTGATATCCACGTGCTTCGTACTTCCAGTACTGGCTTCACTTTCAAGGTTCTTGATAGCTGCTTGATTGTCAATTTTCAAAAGAAGAGGCGTCATTGTGTGCATTCTCGCATAATAGTTCCGTCAATCCAAGGGCTTCCTTGCTATCCCATTGCCTCTGCAACAAATTCAGCCTCCTCAGTAGATAACGCAACCATACTGCTTGTTTCATTGCCAACAAATCACAACTCTATTGACGTAAACAACAGCAGCGCTGACACTTTTCCCATCCGGCTTGTCCGCTGCGAAATCAGCATCGGTGTAACATGTAATCGGAATTGGCATAGGCAGTTCATCATCGTGTTTCAGATGATCTTCAATGCCTTGGTACCCTTCAGATACTTCATTTCTCTTTTGGCTGCCTTACAGTCTCCCAATTTTGGTGTATGGGTTCGTCCAGTTGCACGATGCACCGCAAACGAGATGTCTGGTCGTGTGCAACGAGATGTCCATAACAGACTTCCAACCAACGGATAAAAACTTTTCACGCAAGGCGAGTTTTCACGAGACTTTATAGGTACATGTTGAGCACTATTTCCTTTCAACATGTCGTAATCGTAATACAGTACTTATTCCACTTGTTTCTAACAAAAGTTTCCACGTGCGTCTGTGTAATTAGTCTCCAGGTACGTAAACCAAACTTAGCGAGATATTCCACTTGAGTGCACTCCACAAAAACGTAATACCAAACGAGATCTCCACTTCCGTCAAACACAATCACTTCGTGATCAAAATACAGAGTACACGCAAAAAGTAGCGTGCGCGAATGAAGTGTCGGTTAAGCCGTTAAAGAAGAAAATGTAAAAGTGGTTTTATTTGACTAGATTAAATTATAGTCCGTCACAAATTATAAAATTGTGTACACCTATTTTCTGCACTTGCACGATGATGCATCAAACTTGGAATACCGAAATGCTTCAGCTCATCTTCGTATTCTAACACTCCTTCTCATCAGTGCGCACTTCGAAAACATGTTTCATTCAGCGTTCCATTAAGCCAATCTTGGTTCTCATGTCCTCGAACCTTGGCGTCGCCAGTGCCTTCGTGAACATATCCGTGATCATATCTTGCGTAATCTTGTATCATACTTGAACCTTTCCATCAATCTGCTTCGAAACCAGAAACTTGATACGCACGTCCACATGTTTCATCTTAGCCGAATTATTTTCTCATTCTAAAAACTTGATCGCTGCTTGATTTTCCGAATAAAGCACCATCGGCAACTTAACTTTCAAGCCAATTTCTGTGAGTAGTTCAAGCACTCCAAACACTTCGCATTCCACTTGAGAGGTTGCGCAAAACTCTGCCCCCATGGTCGATAGCTAAACGCATCCTTTCCACTTACAAATCCAGTACAAATTAATTCCATCCAGCGAAATCAAACCTCCCGTCACCAATTTCCGATACGTCTTACATCCAACGTAGTCAGAATCACTGTATGACACCAATTCAATCGCATCTTCCTTTTCAACCATCCTTGACACCTCTATCTTCAGTTTCAACTGCTTCGTTACTTTTAGGTACCTCGAAATCCGCGTCAGCAGGCTCCAATCTAAACCCTTCGGCGCATTAAACTGCCGCGTCGCTCTTTGAACAGCGAAAACGATTTCTGGCCTCCTGTATCTTGCTACCCACAGGAGGTATCCAACAAGTGACTGGAAATCCCTCACTGCAGGCGATCCTTCACTAGGCTTGACCAGCAGATTGACTTGTTTCTCCATGCAATTGTCGTCGTCTAATAGCTTCCAATCGGTGTCTTCACGCTATTAGCGTCCGTTAATCCATACTCATCCACGAGACAGCTTATTATTACTTCTTGATCCAGATAGTAGCCGCCTTACGGGTCGTACGTCACCTTCATCCCTAGAAACTTCGATACTTCAGCAAGATCTTTGGTATCTAGAATCTTCACGTCTTCAGAGAAGGTCGCCACCAGTCCTTCGTGAGCCCCCGTATCCAGTAGATCATCCACGTATACTCCAACAACCACAATATTTACTCCATTACGCTTGAAATAAATACATAAGTCAGTACAACTCTGCGAGAAATGCAATTTCAATAACTTGTCGTGTAGTAGACGGTTGGACAAACGGCCTGCCTGTTTTAGGCCATACAAAGTCTTCGTCAACTTCAAAACCATCTCGTTTACGTTCCCAGCCTTAAAATTCATCAAAACTTCCTAGCTCAATTCCATTCCCTTAGGAATATACAGATAAATGTCGTGCTCTTCTTCGAGGGCCTTCGCGTAAGCGTTTGGGATATCTACATGCTTAGCCTTCACGTTGCACTTCCTCGCCAAACCCAGTATTACTTTAACCGTCCCCATATCCATGACTGCTGCAAACGTAAGTCCATAGTACACACCGAATCGCTGCTCATTCCCACACGCAACCAGCCTATCCCCTTGTATCTCTCCACGCTACCATTTGCATCTGTCTTGGTATTGAATATCCATTTTATGTGTAACGGTCTACGTCCATCGGAATTCTTCATAATACTCCATACCTCGTTTATTTCGAGAGCCAAAATCCCCAGTTCTATGGCCACAATTCACTCCTGCTTGTGCCTGCTATTCATTGCTTCCGTGTAGTTCCTATGATCCATTTTGGTAGCTACGTTCATCACACCGCTGTCTTTGATCTTCAAGTTCGTATCCTGCTTGTTATCTTCATTTTCATCCGCATTCTTTATAGCATAATTTCTTGTCAAATACCGGTCTCTCTTCCAGCATTTTTCTTCTTCTTACCATTCTTTTTACTTTCATTCGTTTCCACGATACTTTCTTCACTGCTATCGCCTTCAGTGCTTGCTACTTCTAACTATCCGCCTCTTTCATCCAGATAAAGTCCCCGTAACTGTTGGTTCTGCTTATCATTTAACGTCTCCACATTGTTGATGTGTTGCGTGACTACCACCTTCCGATACTTCTTCCAAAAGACCTTATAGTCCTTGACTTCCTCGCTTTCCCGATGATCAACCGAACTTGTGCCCGTCCTCTCGTACTAGCGTTAGATTCGTTATGGGCCATCGAGTCCTTTCCTGGGTTCCGGAACACAGTACACGGAGACCCAAACGCAAAAAAACTCTCCAAGACGAGTCTTCGTTCCCGTCAACACATTTCTATTGGCGTCGCCTGTCTTGTATTCGCACTTTTCGGGCTTCTGTTCAGAATTAAAGTCACGTAATATACCGCGTCACCCCAAAACCACAAATTTGATCCGCACGAAAATAGCATGCATCGTGCCACATTCATCATGGTACAATGATTTCTCACAGCTTTCCCGTTGCTCGCTTGATTTCACGCTTCACTCACTTGTCTTCCAATGCATATACTCCTGCAAAAATGATCCAAGTTCTTGTATTCCGCGCCTCCTTCCAATCGTAAAATGTGCACCTTGCATTGAAATCTTCTCTCAAAAAACGCAATGAAATGCTCAAACTTCTCGATTGCCATTTCCTTGGTCTTCACCAAAAAACGCGAACGTAATTTGTCTTGTGAAGCACGAAATTCACCATGTACCTGATGCCAAGTATTTCATTCGGTGTGATCGGACCATTCAGGTCCGAACACATCAAAATCACACCTCCGACCCTGTAGATAGGCAAATGCTTGCCACTATACTTTTTCGCCTGGTTACCATTGATCTTCTTACCCTGTGCGCAGGTAAGGCAGTTCATTCGCTTGGTATAAGTAAGCTCGATTCCATAGCCGGGATCATTCGCTAGTTTTTCAATAACATCATAACTTATATGCCCCATCCGTGAATGGAAGTGGATCAATGATCCACGCTGAACATCATTATTCTTTCGTATCTCTTCTTCATTTCCTTCAATTGCTGCCATGATGATATCTACAAACTTTTTCTTCTGTTTATTCACCAGAACATTCAACGTCAAAACCTTGTTAATCTTCTCCACATCGAAAATGCTCTCACCAGTCACTTGATGCTTGATCACGCTTTGACTGCCCAGTAAGCTAAGCCACAGCCCTTCTCTTCTAAGAGGCCGTACGAAGGAATATTTCGCGCAAAATTCTCGACGTAGTACACATTTTCGACCTTAATAAGCCGTACCTCATCTCCACAGCTTACGTAAATTTGTAGATCTCCTTTCATTCCAATTTTCAACTGCCTTCCGTCCGCCTGAAAACATACGCCCGACACTCTTTCAGTATTGCGCAACAAACTCGAATCATTCGTTAGATGCATACTTGCTCCACTGTCGAGTATCCACTTTCCGTTCGATATATTTCCATAGTTGTGGTGGAGTCAAGTTCGAAATCGAATACATTTGTATCGACAACCTGACCACCACCATCGTGCCCAGCCTTCCAACTTACGGGGGGGGGTACCCCGCGGACCTCCATTCGAAATCTGGTCCGATCGTCCGCTGCTGGCAGACGACCGGTCATCATCCAAGACACTTGGTCCGATTCACTTAAGACCATCTCACCTTGTGTACCCATTGGTGTGGTCTAGTTACACACTCGGTGGATCGGGATCGTAGATCGATTTGATTCGGTCTTGAATATGAGACCGTGCTGGCTAAGTGTACCTAGGGCGGAACTCTTCACCCCAGGTACGTACAGACCAGAAACACTTCCGAAAGATATATTCCAATAGGTCGATCGTCCAAACGATCTAGACCTGACCAATACGAAATAATAGGGGCTAGACCGGTTGATTGGTCTACCCTCTATTATTTCGTATTGGTCAGGTCTAGATCGTTTGGACGATCGACCTGACCAATACGAAATAATAGAGGGTAGACCAATCAACCGGTCTAGCCCCTGACCAATATGAGAGAAGACCAAAACCGGTCTAAACTCCAACCAATGTTAAAATGAGCCAATATGTCCACGTGAAGACCCAATATGCCCGTGAAACTCCACAAACGATATCTCCACGTAAAGACCAATCCAGTGAATAGCACGTTCCAAACGTACTTGACTTAAAGTGTCGAGATCGCCAAATCGTACTCCCGTCGAGGGACTTCCGGTGGCCAAAGTGCGCGTGCGGCGCGTCCAGACCGGGTATAATAGGCGAGAGGGGATTATTCAACCCTCTTCCCCCAAACACTCCGCGGCGGGCGGAGGCAACTAGTGTACGTGAAAAGAATAACGGCGACCCCTTGCTGCGGTGTGGACCAAGACCAGAAGAGGTTCTTGCCACTTATTCCTAGACCAAAAACATTTACCAGAAAATCCGTAACCAAAAGACTCTTACTTGGAAAAACCGCAACTAACCAATAATACTACCTCCCTATGGTCCCTAATGTACCCACACAAAATTATGTAAAATACCCAATGTCAGGTGACTCACCCAAGGCCACCGTTCTTGATACTCCTTGAATTTGATAGGCTAAAAAGCCCCCCTTGTTTAGACCAATCCGAAATTTGACCAACTGCCTTGACCAAAAGTGACCAAATTTGTGGTACACTTCACCACAGCCGCCCCTGAGTCCGACCGTGTCGCACAACAATAACAGTCTGACCTCACCCATCACTTGACCAACTGGACCTTGGTCACTCATACTTCTTCACCATGGACCAAACATCTTCGACACCTGTTTCAGGTACTGCCTTTACTGCACTTGATCTTCTTATCCTTCCCTTTGACGCTTGTTCTTGTCGTTCTTGCAGAAACTCTATTCGCCGAGTCGCCCCACCTTGCTTCGCCTGTCCGGTCGGCTCGGTCTGACAGCCCACGTAACTCTCATACACTTCAAACATCGGAAGGGTGTCAGACTGAAGACGACACGCGGATGCATGATATGCTCGCAGAAAACATGCGTCTCAGGACCCAGGTGGCCCACCAGGCAACACGAGGTGCGCATCTTAGGTCTTCGTCTTGTACTTGTCTTGACCCTCGTTTGCCTTCAGCTCTCATCCCTCCCAGCGTCGTCAAGGCAATATGTGCCTTAGTTGACGGCGATAGGCAGTCCAACGATCATGTTGGCCAGCTCCGACACATTTTGGAGGAGTTGATAAGCGCGCGCCATGAGCTGTCCCGTCTGGAGGCTCATCAGTCCCATCTCCGGGATCAACTTGCACTTGTTCGTCGGCAGCAGCTGGACGGACAGTTTGACGCGACTTCACTGCGCATGCAAGGCGACGACCTCGCGCGACGCATTGCCGAGTTGCAAATTGAGATTCAATACCAGACCGGGGAGGTCCGGTCCTGTCAAGACAGGTCCGACGATTGGACGCAAGAGTCGGGTCGTCGTCAGGTGGCACTAGACCAGTGCCGCCAGCGCTTGATGAACTTGCTACCTCCGTGTTCGACTGCTTCCTCCAGCGTAGATTGGTCCGAATCGGCAACCTTAGTCACCTCGGGGCAAGACCAAGACCGCTTGAAACAGGACCAAGACCGACGTCGCTCATTGCCTGATATTCAGCATCCCGAAATTACATCAAAATCAAAGAAGCGCGCGGACGCGCCGGGTAGCTCAAGGGCGAGGGGCACTGCGCGCGGACCCGGAATCGGGGGGAAGCGTGCAGTGTCCCATAAGCGAGCCAAGACACAGGCGCTTCTCATGGACTCGGACTCGGACATGGACGACATCTACAGCCCCTCGGAAAGTCGAGCGCCCTCGCGCCGTACTGCAAGTCGCATCCAGCACACAGGGGTCTCGTCTGAGTAGGACTCCAGCGAAGGGTCCGGCGATTCCGAGTTCATGATCCCCATCCAGTACAAGTCACGAACGAATTTGCGTGACAGTTTCGTCCAAGTGGCGTCGACAGTGAGGTCAGAGCAGAAGACCGGTCTGCCAAGTGACGCTACACCAGTATCAACATCCGTGACGCCGGCGCCTTCGGTTCTCCCCGGGACATCCGGGCTTCATAAGTACGCCTTATTGAAGAACATGGCGGTTGATACCAGCTCCCTTCCTCCGCGGACGTTTGAAGTCACTCGGCCGTGGTCGTCGGGGCAAATCGGCTGTTTGCGCCGGTCTACCCTGACCAAGCAGCTTCTGGCCCGGTCTTTCTCTCGTCCGGACTCCTGGCTTTTTCCACCGGTCAAGAAAACCCCTGCCGCGTCTGCATGGAGGGAGGACCTGATTACGTCGGCGCAGATCTCCCCCTGTACGGCGATGAACCATGGAAAATCTTCGAACACTCCAAGATAGGACTTGTGTTCCACTTGACTCCATGGATCGGCACTTTGCTAGGCCGGGTGAAGAATTTCAACAGGATCCACGGTCAAGCAATTTGGGAAGCGTCCCACTAATTGGTGCTTCCTCCCGACCGGGTGCGACAAGATCCGGGCCTGGCGACGTTCCTGAGCAAGCGCAAGCGACGTCTAATTCGAGCGGGCGAGGCTTGGCAATCCCTGTGCCAGTACATTTTGTACGGGATGCGAGCTTGCGAGTGTGACGTCGACGTGTTCTTGTACCCGGTCTTCCTCCACAGGCCAAGGCGTCGCGTTGAGAAGACCAGACTGCTGGCCGACGACGGCACATGGTACCCCGGTCTTGATTGCGCTGAGCCGGTCGCGGACCTCAAGGTTGCTTTGGTCCAGCTTGACCGGAAGGACCCCTGGCGTAACCAGTTTCATGATCAAGTAGAGAATCATCCGTCGATGGTCATCGGCCGTCTGTGGGGCGATAGCAAGTGAAGTCGAGGGTAGTCGACCAGATAACTCGTAATACATGTCATCATTTCTTCTTCATATGTCTGATCATCAAATCACTTGAACTAATTTCACCACTTTTTCCATAGTTGCACCGAACACGTTATCGTAAACAGTTCCACTCCCATCACGAAAAATAGTCATCACATTCATAATTCCGCTATTCCAATCCGTCACAGTTCATCACAATTTCACATCAACTCCGGACCTTCCACATCTTCACACCGGTCTAGACCGACCGATGCTACTGCGTGTCTCGGTCTTGCTTCATGGGTCTGCATCACTGCGAAGCGATTACGAATGACTCGTTCTCGTTCGAACTCTCTTAGACAAGCCCCACAATTCAATTCGAGCTCGTCGACCCAAGTTGATTCATCATGGTCCTTCCATCGGACCAGGTACTCTCGGTGAGTCCGACCGAACCTGGTCTTCTTGGTCGACTGAACATCCAAGACCTTCTCCACTTCAAACTCGTCTTCCTCTAATGGTCGTTCCCAACTGTCCTCCGGCAGTAACTCTTCATCGAAATCAAATCTTTTTTCTTCGTCTACCAGACAGGGAGTTTTGGGTCGATCAGGAAATTCTCGGACCAACTTCTACTTGGACACGTGCACAATCGGGAAGACCTTGTAATCTGTACCAGTTGTTACTAGACGGGCAGCGTGCTCAGCAATCAGATCGGCAACACGGAAAGGGCCGTGCCACATGTGAGCCAGCTTCTTCGCATAGCACTCTTTCACTCGGTCTAGGTATAGCCATACCCTCGCCCCTGGTTCTATACCGTGGGGTTGGACCTGGTCATTGGTTCGGTCTGCCCGGTCTTGTGTGGCCTGACGCAGCTTTTCGTTGACGACTTCTTTTGCTTGCTGGTAGTGCTTCTGGACCTACATGCGCCAGCGTCGAGCATCCCGATCACGGGTCCAGGTGCAACCGATAGGTATCGCAGCTTCCAATGTCTACCGAGGGTCCCATCCATATGCCAGATAAAAAGGCGTTTCTCCTCGGACCCGATCGGTCGACGAGTTGAGTGCAAACACCAGCCTTTCTGCATGCTCGTCCCAATCTCGCTGGTCTGGGTCAGAAACGTACATCTTGATCGCCCTCGTTATGGTCTGCACCATGCGTTCCGCCGATCCATTTGCTTGCGGACGATATGCCATCGTCGCACTCTGTTTCTGGCCCAGCATGTTATTGAACGACCGGAACACCTCTGCCATAAAACCGGGTTCTCGATCGTCCCTGATGACCTCGCTGGCGCCGAATTTTCGGAACACACATTCGTCGTAGCTCTGGGCGATCTGCTCCGCAGACCGAGATGCACTTGCCTTCGCAATAACTAGACCGGTGAACAGGTCTACCCAGATCAGCAGCTAAGTGTTGCCGCTCGTCGATCTAGGAAGTGACTGTATGTGGTCCATCGCTATGACCTGGAAAGGGTAGGTAGCTTCGATATTGCCGGGCGATCGCCCCTTGATTACCGGTCTACCCTTTCCGGTATCTCAATCCGTGCAACAGCCCACATATTTCTGCACACTGCGGAAAAGACCTCTCCAGTGGAAGTGGGACCTGATCTTGTGATAGGTCCTTCCTATGCCCTGATGTCCCCCTTCTAGACTCACGTGATAGTGATGAAGGACATACGGCTGCAGCAACTCGGGGATCACTAATTTCGCCAGTCGGTCCCGGTCTGCACTGTCTCGGTCGGCATCGCGGCAGTAATACAATAATCCATTATCATCCACTTCGTAGCTATCCGCGATCTTGATGCACTCTTTTGCTTGATCGTTCGTCAACTTGGACAGTTCACCACGCAGGTAGGTCTTCAGGTTCATAATCCATTCTTCTTCGTCCTGCGCCTTGAGGATCCGTTCCATACTTAGCTGTTGCACTGCGTATTCGTTCAAACTTTCCTTCGGGAACGGTCGGCGAGACTTCTGAGCTTTTGATATAGTCGCGACCATCACATGCACCTGTACTGGGGCGTTCTTGGGTCCGATCACTTCTGGGAGCCTGTTTATATTCATCAATTCATCCAGAACGGCCTTCTCGGTGATCGTAGCCCCGGTCTGGTCTTGCATGGCCTTGGTCGCGAGGTAGTCGGCGCTTCTGTTCCAGTCCCGTTTCACGTGCAATAGCTCGTGGTTGGGGTGGTCCTTCAATGCCTTCATTACTCGATCATTTAACGACCTCAGCCGTGGAGCCTTGCAGTCAATCTCTCCGGTGATCTGCCTGATCACTAGGTTGGAGTCACCACATATGATGACTCGCCCCTTGTCTTGCGACGACAGCAGGTCCAGACATAGAAGTAGACCTCGGTACTCCGCCTTTCGTTAACAGTAATGTCCGGCGTGAAATCGGCAGCGGCTGCAACTATAGACCATTGCGGCAACTTCCACAATATGGCACTATAGGCGCCGACCTTCTTTTTCACGCTTGCCGATCCGTCAAAACTTAATACCAAGAGCTCTTCATCATGGCCGACAGTCGGTGGCGGTCTCGAAACTGACTGCCGAGGTTGCTTCCTCGGGGCAATCGCTATCAATTCCTTGTCCACTTCAGACCGAGGGGTGATACTGGCAGCTAATGTGCCCAATCTCTCTTCCTCGCCCCCGGTGCACTTAACGACCTCGAGGGTCCAATGCGACAAGACCACCGACCATCTGCCTAGACGTCCGTCCATCCCATTGGCTGATAATAGCCAGGCCAAAGTAGACCGTCTTGACAGGACCTTTATAGGTCGGCCGACCAGCAGGTTGTAACACACATCCAGAATTCGTAGCAACGCCAGAACTTCTTTCTCGACAATTCTATAGTTCACTTCATTTGGTTTTAGCGTCCGGCTCGTAAACGTGACTGGATGATACACACCATCGTGATCTTGCACTAAAGTGGCTGAGATAGCCCACTTACTGGCATATACAATAATGGTCGGCACTTTTTCGGGAGCGAAATGCTTGAGAATCGGTGCCGTCGCCATCTTAACCTTCAACATACCAAAGGCAAACTGTGCACGCTTCATATGATCTTCGGCCTCCACTTGCGGACAAACTGCAGCAAGACCAGAGTCGGCGCCCTCCTGTAAAGTTGCCCGGTCTTCTTCGCGCAACATATGATACTCAACTTCCCGGAGCTCGTACAGCACAGCCGCGTGGATAGCAAAGTCTTCAATGAATCGGCTATAATAATTCAAGCTTCCCAGGAAGGACTGCATTGCCTTCAGCGATCTGGGGAACGGGAGGTTACTCAGCGAATCCAGGTCCTTGGGATTAGCCTCTAGACCATTGTTCGAGACCATATGGCCTAAATAGGCGACCTTGGACATACCCCAAAAACTTTTTACGGCACTGATAGATAGGTTACAGCGGTCGCATGTCTCCAAAAATCGTTCAACCTTCTCGCACAGATCGTTCCATGAAGAGGCAGGTATCAGAATGTCGTCGATGTACGACCGCCTCCCTAGAAAGGACGGTCTTCTTTTCCGATCGGGTTCACCCTCTCTAAATACATCATAATTTTCAACGGGGTCCCTATAGGTATTGATCTTGAAGTGTCCGTACAATGCGTTATCTGTCAGCCTTTGATAGATTTGGGGTGCGTTCTTCAGACCGAACGGCATACGATTCCACTCGAAAAGACCAAACGGTGTCACCAATGCGGAAATCTCACGGGCTCGATCAGTCATCGAGACCACCCAAAATCTACTTGCCATATCTAGCGAACAATACCACAAGGTCTTGTCGAGGTCTTCCAACAGATCATTAATCAGCGGCATCGGGTAAACCATGAGTTTAGTCAACCGATTTACCAGCCGATAGTCGATGCACAGTCTAATGTCAACGCCGTTCTTCTTGATAACAATTACGATCTGCGAGGCCCATGGCGAGGTCGACGGTCTAATAATCTTGGTGACCAACATTCCTTTAATGAGATCAGAAAGCTTTTCACGCTACTGTGGCGCCACGCGTCGACATCGCTGGGCAATCGGCTTGGCATCTCCAACGTCAATATCGCAAATCGCACCACGGGATGCAGGTGGTAAGGCGTTGCCCTTTCCGATCAGCAGATGTCTTTTCTTCCATATGATATTCTTCAACTGCTCGATCTGGTATGGATTGTTAAGGTCTTGATCACCCAGTTGTAAATCATCCATT
The DNA here is from genome assembly GCA_026184515.1 of Peronosclerospora sorghi. Lineage (NCBI taxonomy): Eukaryota > Oomycota > Peronosporomycetes > Peronosporales > Peronosporaceae > Peronosclerospora > Peronosclerospora sorghi. The sequence continues at coordinate 1,773,138 of CM047583.1, read as the reverse complement.
GTAACTTCGGGCGAGTCGGCAGACACTTCAGGGAGGACTGCCATTTGGCTTTCCAGCTCCTGAATGTACTCTTCCCCGCCTTCATGTATACAGACTTGTTCATCTTCTGGGGCGATATCACCTAGACCATCTGGACCGGCTGAACGCCCCTGGTCTTGATCGACGGGCTGTCCTTCACTGATATCGGTCTGATTAGGAAAACCGTCATGGCCCGACCTAGCAATTTCATGTTCCCCTTCTTCCGTTTCTTGCTCCGCTGTCGCCTGGTCTTTTTCTGACACCACGTTGACTAACCTTGGCTCGTCTACTTGATGGTCCACCGTTCCTGGTGACTGCGGCGCCTTTCTTCGGACCAACATCTTTTTTGGGGTGACATAACTTGGTCTTTCCACTAAAGGTGAGGTGTCCTCTTCTACCGACCCATCATCGCTGATAAGATCGGTGGTCGATTGGTACGCCAGGTTTTGCCACTCGACATACCGCCTCGACCCAATCGAGACGAACCCCATCTTCCTTGGTACCTTTCTTTCTGCTAACCACATACCAACAATAGTGTTATTGTCCAGTGTCAGCGGCTTGTCACCGATATTGGTAACACGGACAAAATCACGTCGACCAGCACTCTTTACGAAGGTCGAGACCCACCGATCGCCCCTGGTCAACCATAACTTCCTCGAACGGAAACCTTTCTCGACCGGGGTATCAGCAGACCGACCGACTGGGATAGTGAGGTCTTGATCCCACCGGACCAGATCGGTATACGAACCATCCAGAGGTCTTCGACCAGCCAACTGGACCTGGACCTCATCCGGGAGTGTAAGCACTCCATGTGACAGGTCTAGGCGAATACCAGCTGGGACCATGAAATCCATGCCTAGTAAAGCGTCCTGTCCAGCCAACTTGCCAACCCAAGCGCTGAAAAAGTAGACCAGCGATCCCGACAAAGTAATTTTCACACGCGTTCTTCCTTCGGTCATATAAGAGTTTCATCGATCCCGACGCATTCCTGTCTCTGGGTATCGTCTATACGACATCCGACCTTACGAGCAAAGGCGGAGTCGATTATCGAGACTTCATCTCCAGAGTCGAACAACATCGTCGCTTTCTGGTTATTAATCTTGCCACAGGCTTTCGCCTGCTTGAACCATTTATCAGGCGCGTGATACTTCCAGTGTCCGCGGGATTCTCCAGGCAGCAAGTCCAACTGCATAACCACCTCGGTCCGGGAGCACTCATCGGTCTTCAGACTGTAGACCGGATGGTCTCGGTCGACGCAATTTGGAATAGAAGTGTATTGTCGGTCTTATCCTCCTTGCCGACATATGCATAGATGTGAACAGTAGAACGCTCGTCTCGATCCAGATTCCAACCTGGCGAGCGTTCTAGTTTAACATCTTTTCTGCGTCCGGCGGAAGCATCCCCGCGTGCTTGTCCGGCACGTACCACTTGCGTATTATGTTAAAAAATTCTTCAATCTTGCAGTGGCCGGCCTCGTGGATCTCTCCACATGACTTGCATACGAAGAGCAATGGTCAGTCGGGTGGCCGCGTCTCTCGCACTTCTTGCACACCATCTTCTTCCAGCAGTTTGGGCCATCATGTTTGCTCGACCCACAGTGGGAGCACTTCTGACGAGGTCGGTCTGGATCGGACTTGCTTCCGTTCCATCCCTTCCGGTCTGGATCGGACTTGCTTCCGTTTCTTCCCTTCCGGTCTACCTGGTCGGACTTCGACCTGGTCTTCGGGGAAGGTCCCGCAACATAGACGTAACGATACTGGTCTTCATCCGACGACTACTGGCTGTATTGACTCCCGCTTTCCCCTTCCGATCCCGTGCTGTCTTCGGCTACGATCGCCTTGACCGCTCGGGTCGGTCTGGTCCAGAGCCTCTTGACCGGATCGGTCTGGGTCTGGGTCTTGGATCGGTAGCGACCTGATCCACCAGCACTCTTCGACCTCATGCTACGCGACTGCTGTAGCGTCCGTAGAGTCTGTTCAACTTCACCCGCGTCCCTAAGACGCAGAAGAGTAAGCTGGTCCGCCAGTTCTTGATCGTCCAGGGTACTAATGTAGTGACCCACATGTTCCAGAGCAGCACCGTTCGGCGGGTTATTCTCTTTAATTGTCATGCCGGCACGAAGTGCAGCCACGTTCAACCGATGCAAATATTCGATCGGTGTCTCGTCGCTCCGCTTCTGCATATGGTGATACTTGCGGGCACTCGAAAATCCGGAGTTACAATATTGCCCTTCAAACTCTGCACATAGTTGGTCCTAGTCAGACCGGACATCCCGACCTAACTGTTGGATCCAGTTGGCAGCCGGTCCTTTCAACAAATCCCGGAGAATCAGACACCTTTAACTTTTCGGGGTCTGGTCTCGCAGGAACGCAGACTCGACCCGACCGAACCAAGACCGGGCCTGGTATTCATCAGTATCCTTGCCAGTGAAGTCCTTGAGGTCGGTCGTCGCGGCCATACGGATGCGCGGAATCGCAGCAGATCCAAAATCGTAAGCAATAGTGGAGGCTAGGTTAGCCTTGCGCGCCTTTCCAGCGCCTGTACCGTCTGACCCACAGTGGTCGTCAAGACCGACGACCGACTCCATGTCACAATCACTTGTCTTATTTGGTCTACACGGTCTGGCCGGTTGCGGCTTGCGCTTCCCTTTGCCGACTTGCTTATCACTTCGAGTGGGCTTGTCCACAGATGTTACCGATTCCATATCCACATCTCGGCAAACATTCGCACTTTGCTGGGTAGACCGGTCTTGGACATGTGGGCACATAGGTGGTCTAACCCGTTCTTCCATGAAACGTTCCATCATCGTCTCAAACATGGCTTGGACGTTAGATGGAGTCATGGGCAACGTGTTTATACCCTCCTTTTGCGGAACGGAGACCTGTGGGAGCTGCTGGAGCCCTGACTGGCAAGCAGCCCTTTGCTGCCACATGTCCCTTTTTTGTTCAGGATGGGCATGGTCCACCCCCATGGTCATCCGCTCGACACCGGTCTCCAACTCGACAAGCGCTGTGGAGGCTTCAGCAACCTTCACTGCTGCGGTGGGAGTTAGGCGGCGAACCGCCCCCACCAGTGGGACCAAATGGTCGTGGAAGGTCGACATCGACGATTTCAGCCTCCAAGTCTCCAATTAAAATAGTTTTTGGACATCGGCGGGGTTCTGCATTTTAATGCCAGCCTCCGCCAACATCGCCACCAAGTTTTTCTTCAACAGTAATGGGCGATCACTCTGGACCGGCTTGGTAGTGGGACCGAGAAGACGGTCGGGGATCTGGAGGTTCAACACCCGAAAGACCACGTCAAAACGAACAAATCGTTTCAGCTCAAAAATGTAGTACATCTGGTTTAGGTCTTCTTTAGTGATGCCTCCATCTCCGACTTGCGACTCTTCTTCGAGATCGTCTTCATCGGCCGGCATTCCCATCCCTTTCTTGGGAATCTTGGGGACCTTGGGGAGGTTGGTCTGATCGTTCTGATCAGCTTCCAAGTATTTTCGTCTTTTGGTTTTCCATCAACTTTTTTATGCACATAAATAGGATCAGGACCAAGGTCCTGATCCTTTCCGGGATTATAGCATGACTTGCTATAGTCCCGATCGGCTCCGGTGGGAGACTTTTGGGGAGGAAAAAAATTATTAATCCCGATCTGGTCCTCCACCAGGACAGACTGGACATCGCCATATTTATCGAGAACGAAGACGTAAGGTGATAGCTTTTTCTTACGCCCTCTCCAGAACGATTCCAAATTCAAATCTTCAATTCAATCTTTGATGACACCTCGCGGTGATATCCACGATCACCAAGTGATCCGGGCACGCGCACCATTGTGGTGGAGTCAAGGTTGAAATCGAATACATTTGTATCGACAAGCTGACCACCACCATCGTGCCCAGCCTTCCAACTTACGGGGGGGGGTACCCCGCGGACCTCCATTCGAAATCTGGTCCGATCGTCCGCTGCTGGAAGACGACCGGTCATCATCCAGAGACACTTGGTCCGATTCACTTAAGACCATCTCACCTTGTGTACCCATTGGAGTGGGATATTTACACACTCGGTGGATCGGGATCGCAGATCGATTTGATTCGGTCTTGAATATGAGACCGTGCTGGCTAAGTGTACCTAGGGCGGAACTCTTCACCCCAGGTACGTACAGACCAGATACACTTCCGAAAGATAGATTCCAATAGGTCGATCGTCCAAACGATCTAGACCTGACCAATACGAAATAATAGAGGGTAGACCAATCAACCGGTCTAGCCCCTGACCAATATGAGAGAAGACCAAAACCGGTCTAAACTCCAACCAATGTTAAAATGAGCCAATATGTCCACGTGAAGACCCAATACGTCCGTGAAACTCCACAAACGATATCTCCACGTAAAGACCAATCCAGGGAAAAATAGCACGTTCCAAACTTACTTGACTTAAAGTGTCGAGATCGCCAAATCGTACTCCCGTCGAGGGACTTCCGGTAGCCAAAGTGCGCGTGCGGCGCGTCCAGACCGGGTATAATAGGCGAGAGGGGATAATTCAACCCTCTTCCCCCAAACACTCCGCGGCGGGCGAGGCGACTAATGTATGTAAAACGAAAACGGAGACCCCTTTCTGAGGTATAGACCAAGACCAAAGGACTTCTACTTAGAAAAATCCTGCAACCAAAAGACTTCTACTTTTTTAGGAAAATCCACAACCAAAATACTCTTACTTGGAAAAACCGCAACTAACCAATAATACTACCTCCCTATGGTCCCTAATGTACCCACACAAAATTATGTAAAATACCCAAAGTCAGGTGACTCACCCAAGACCAGCGTTCTTGATACTCCTTGAATTTGATAGGCTAAAAAGTCCCCCTTGTTTGGACCAATCGGAAACTCGACCAACTGCCTTGACCAAAAGTGACAAAATTTGTGGTACACTTCACCTCATAGTCACCAGTAATTGTCAATGTGAAATCCACCTTCTTTGCGCTCTTCTTGGGCATTTCCACTTTATATGCTCTGTTTCACCGCAAGTATAACACCTTTTTGCCTTGGCCTTTTTTTCATCCACAACGTTCACCATTCCGTGCGCTGTACCTCTCGGCCTGTTCCCGTCATATTCGACAGCCTGCGCAAACTGACAAAGTTCCTCCGCTTGACGTAGATACTCAACGCGCGTGTGCTCGTACTTGGACATCGTCACATGCTTTAACGCTGTTGCTGCGTGATATATTACGCTATTAAGCATCAGAGAGTCTGCTCGTACACCCACTGCTTCCGCGACTGCTAGAAAGTAGAGATTGTGTTCCGGCCAAGTCCGTGCAGGAATTTTGCGAGCCGAAAAAAACTTCATCGACTGCGCGAGCATGAGATGCGTGTGAAATGTTGAAACATCTTATCCATTATATACCACGACGCGGAAGTCTCACTCCACCACGTTCCCACTTGCACGTTATAATTATAGGTCGTTACCGATAAATAATGCCGTAGGAGATCGATGTTTACGTCTTCACTCCATGCGAAGCCACATGCTGCCTCCGCGATGCCAATTTGTCTTAGAAACTTCCTTCCGCACGGATGAAAAACCGAACCTAGTCCCCGATACACTTCCGTACCGTCAAAGACCCCTATCTGCAGCTTGAACTGCTTGGGCAAATGTGTCCGTATCACATGCATTTGCGCGTCCTCATTATCGTCTTGTTGGACCCCTGAGTGTGCATACCCGCGTCCTTGGATGCCCGGTTGTACCCTGACCTGTTCGGCGTCTTCTCCGCCGCCTCGGTCAAAAATATTCGCTCCAACCTTGCTGAATTGTCTAAAACTCATCGCCGCAGGGTTACCGACCTTTTAAGTCACCCTACTCATGGCTACCATCACGTGACGCCATGCTCATCTTGGTGTCACCCCCTTTTGGGGTGTGGTAAGCGTTAACACCCCCGTCTGACAAAGATCCGCGTGAATCTTCAAGTCTCGTCAACCGCTCCGAGATTCCACTAATGACCGTCAAGATGTCGGTCGACTCCACAATTTTCTGTACGACAGCAACCTCCCCTTCAATCACTTCGCGCCCATCACTTGGGATCATAACCTGTTGAGCACTCATTCCTTTCACCATGTCGTAATCGTAATACAGTTCTTATTCCACTTGTTTCCACCGTAAAGTTTCCACGTGCGTCTGTGTAATTAGTCTCCAGGTACGTAAACAAACTTTGCGAGATATTCCACTTGATTGCACTCCACAAAAACGTAATGCCAAACTACATCTCCACTGCTGTCATATACGCGAGCGTCTCTTGAAGCATCTGCTGCAATTCTTCCATTATGTCAGATTAAGCTGGTCTGCAAGCCAAGGTATCCATCGACTTGTATTTGTTTTCATTTATATAGATCTGTGAAAGTTTTGGCGTATTCTCATTGCCAAGTAGGTGGCTACCTTTGATGTGGTCAAGCTCTTCATGCAAGCGGTAATTGTAAATGCCGCTTGTGCCATATTCCTGCACCAAAGGAAGTCCCAGCAAAGGCATTATTGTATGTTCACGAACGTTTTTGCCACGCCGAGTCTGGTCTTCAAGAGGACAAAGCAACATTGGTTACCGTGGAGCTATCAGTGGCAGTTTAACTTTCCCACATCTGCAGCAAGTTGACAAATATGAGCGTTCACAGCGAAGATCCTGTTACGCGTTCCTCAATCCAGTGCAGCGCATCGCACTGCGTCCGGCTTCCATTTGACCGAGTTTTAGCCAAAGCCTCTGCTCAATCCCGTCGAATACACGCCGCACTCGTGGTACATCCTGTTCACCCGGCCTTAAATCGGTGGGTGCACTTGTGTCAGGACTGCACATTCAGCCCTTCAAGTGTTGCTTCTCGCAGTGCTTCTTTCTTAAGATGTATCCCTTTTCCTCCGTGCGCATTGGCCGCTTCTGGATGTGCACCTGTTCGAGCTTAACGTCGCTTCTGCTTGTGACGGTTCCTCACCATTCAAGGACACTTGAACGCAACAACCACCTCAGCTGTTCAAGCACTGCGCAGTAAGAGAGAGTGTTTCAATAAGTATATATGCTGAAAACTGTATCTTGGCTTTCCCAGGAGCGTCGCACTAACGGACAGACGGAAAACTTCTAGTGTAGTCACGCTTCGTACCGACGAGGTACGGCGGGTCACGTGATCGGGAGACGGACGGAAATTTTTATATAGGAAGGAGATGTAAAAGCGCTATTTCTAACTAATGATTAAGTCGGATAGTTTTTCACTTCACTGTAAAAGCGCTATTTATAAAGTCGAAGTTATTTAGGTCCGCCTAATAGTATAGTTCGACTTCAATTAGGTACGGGATCGCGACCAGCATTCTGTTGCATACATAGATCACGATATTCGATTAAGTAGCGAGCGCGTATAGATGACATGAATTCTGTTATTATATAGATAACAGATGGGAATTGATCGGGCCACACACCCCAATTGGTCGGGCCACACACCCTTCACTTTTATGTCCAAATGCGTCAAATATGGGTAAGTTTTGGGATTCAAAAATGAACCTTTAAATTAGGGAATTGCTATTTCCACCACACTGTTTTGCTATTTCCACCACACTTGTGGTGGAAATAGCAATTCCTTAATTTTTTGCTGGTTTCATATTAGATGCGCCAATTTATCGATGCTGTTGGTATTCCAGCTCACGAGGTGAGACATGAATCTAGCTACAACTCGACACCTCTATTGCTTCTAATGTTTCGGTATCATATTTAGCCATTGATCTTAGCGGGGGACTTCAACGTGGACAATCAAACTTTTCGAGATGAAGTGACGAATCTCGAGCTTACACTTAAAGCGCACGAGCCGCATCGGATGGCAACCAGAGATATACCAGCGAGTACGTCATGTGCTTGTTACCTATTGATACATATATAGAGATCGTGAGTAACTCATTTTCGTTTGCAATGATTTTTATGAAGCCCACATACGAATGTACTGGTTGGTCGCGACGGATTTGTGGATGACAATAAATGCGAAGCCAAATATGAAGACAGTTGGTGACCACATAAGGTTGGCGTTGTACAGCGAACTCTGTACCCAGGCGCTTGCATGATGCTAACGTTTTCGAAAATAGGCTGGAGTCTATAATACCCCGTCAGAGAAGACGCGAACAACTAGCTCAAAGCAAGATGGAGGAGATAAGAAGTGCTATTGCCCGTGTTGTCCATTGAGTGGCTGGACTACGTTCTCTATACCCAAGGTAGAACAGTAGTATCGGCAGTTTTCTACTGTTCTTTGAACTAATTCGTCGAGTTTTGGTATTACAGCTCCTACCAGCAGCCAAGCACTTGTCCAACTCTTGAAGCTCTCGTGAATCAAGTCTCTGTATTCACGGCGAGTTGGAGCAACGCGAACGGTACCACGAAAATGGCGATGAGAGACCTCTCTAACCACTACCCAGTGCTTGGGAAGTTTACCTTTCCATTGATTCGGGGCAATGGCATGGATAACGTTCCGGCGACTTACCATTTGGATGGGTGATCGTACCACAGTGATTGCGCTCTCGGCGATTCACTCTGCCTCTTCAAAGGCCCGCAGTGCTACTACAAAGGCAATCACACGGACGGGTCGAAGCTCGAAAAGGATCACCCCGTGAACCGCAACTTTCTACTCGATAGCGACCTTGGCAAGTATTTCTGCGGACCGAGCTAATCATCATCATGTTGTGATTTCAAGACCATGTGCACTCAAACTCAACCGCATAGGCTTTACATGAAGCAAGAAATCGTGGTTAAAAAACGGAAATAGCAAAACAGTGTGGTGGAAATTGCAATTCCCTAATTTAAAGGTTCATTTTTTAATCCCAAAACTTACCCATGTTTGACGCATTTGGACATAAAAGGGAGGGGGGGGCGATCAATTCCCTAACAGAATTCATATCGTCGATGATCCCGTACCACATGAATTCTGTTATCTGTATAATAACAGAATCCATGTCGTCGAGGATCCCGTACCTAAGCGAATATCTCGATCTATGTACAGAATTTGTTTATGTACGCGGTCCCGTACCTAATCGAAGTCGAACTGTACTATAATTCGGACCTGAATGAATTCGATTTTATATAAGTCAGACCTTAATGAATTCGATTTTATAATTGGTTACAAATAGCGCTTTTGCAGTTAAGTGAAAAACTGTTCGACTTTATCATTGGTTAGAAATAGCGCTTTTACATCTTCTTCCTATGTAAAACTTTTCCTTCCGTCTCCCTATCACGTGATCTGCCGTACCCCATCGGTACTACGTGTACCTATAGTTGAAGTTTTCCGTCTGTCTGTCAGTGCGACGATCATGGGTAAGACAAGCTACAGTTTTCAACATATATACTTATTGAAACACTCTCTCTTACTGCGCAGTGCTTGAACAGCTGAGGTGGTTGTTGCGTTCAAGTGTCCTTGAATGGTGAGGAACCGTCACAGGTAGGAGCGACGTTCAGCTCGAACAGTTGCACATCAAGAAGCGACCAATGCGCACACGGAGGAAAAGGGATACATCATACGCTATCAGCAATAAGAACAGAAACCCTTGAAGTGATGAATGTGCAGTCCTGACACAAGTGCACCCACCTACTGAAGTCCGGGTGAACAGGATGTACCACGAGTGTGGCGTGTATTCGACGGGATTGAGCAGTGGATTCGGCTAAAACTCGGTCAAATGGAAGGCGGATGCGGTGCGATGCGCTTCACTGCGCGTAACAGGATCTTCTCTGCGCGCGCTCATATTTCTAAGCTTTTTGTAGATGTGGAAATGTTAAAATACCACCGATAGCCCTACCGTAACCAACGTTGCGTCGTCTGCTTGAAGACCAGACTTGGCGGGGAAAACCCTTTCGTGAACATACAACAATGTCTTTTCTTGGACATCCGTTGGTGCAGAAATACGGCACAAGCAGCATTCACAACATTGGGGATTGACTATCTCAATGGTAGCCGCTTACTTGGAAATGAGAATGCGCTCAAATTTGCACAGATATATATACCTAACCCGCAAATACAAGTCGATGGATATCTTTCTTTTGCAGACCATCTTAATCTGACAACATGGAAGAATCTGACATCATGGATGAAATGCAGCAGATGCTTCAAGAGACGATCGGGTATACGAAGGGCACGGTGAATACAACATGCCGAAACTGCAGCACCTGTATCATTACGTTTGATTCCATTGCGACAAAAACATGCGCGCGGTTTCATTGGCCGTTGGAGTGTTATAACGGCGGGATTATCCTCCCAATTTGTTCCGTTGGTATAACGGGTTAACTCAAATGAATGTCTTTCCTTATCTGAATGGGCGCATCATGGGGAAACTTAAAGTCATAATCGAACAGCACAACCCGAATACAAGCAGGTGTGGCGGCGAATGGAGGGTATCAGGTGATGGATCTGGAACTCCGTTTGATTTGCCTGCAATCGAACGACCGAAGGAGGTAAAACACCCCGACTGCTAACGAGGTCACACCATCGTGGTGGGAGATGGTTACGACGGCAGTTCCTCCGATCGCGACATTATTCTGAAGTGTCACGATGGACGCCTCCAGCGGATTCCAGCATTGCACTCTGCCTTTCCCCCGATTCACTATGTGCTTCTTTTCCCTGACGGTCGACAAGAGTGGACTCCCACGATACCGCTTAGGAGATTTGAGTACGTCGCTGGGGAGGGAGACTTTATTGACAACGAGGATGCTATCCGTTGGAGAGGCGGAACAAGACGTGTCTCGCAGATGCAGTATTATTCGTACATGCTACACCCTCGCGCACCTGGCGAGCACCTCTTTCTGTCTGGACGCTTGTTTCGGCAATATATCATGGACACGTGGGTATTCGTGGATCAGAATCGCCTGCAGTATATTGGTAACAACCAAGTCGATCTGCGGTGTGAGTTGTACTCCGAAGTCATGGATGAGATAAATGACGGTGACCGGGACGCGGCGCAAGTTGGTCACAAAATGATTTTGCTGTCCGCATTTGCTGGAAGCGATCGAAAAATGAGCCAGCTCTATCAGGATGCCATGGAATTTGTGCGCAAGCCTGGGCGACCAGACGTCTTTGTCACCTTCACGTGCAATCTTAAGTGACACGAGATCACGGCTGAGCTTGAACCGCGCAGGATCGACCGGATTCGGTTAAGCGGATCAAGGGTAGCATTTGTGCATGGCCAGTTGTACGTCCCTTTTTTCAAGGTCGACAGTATAGGAGAACTTTCCGTCCTTTTGGAAGCTGAGTATGCAGAATCACGACTAATGCGCAACGTCGTTTGTGACGAAGAACTACGTTGAATGAGATAAAAAAATCTCCCAATGATGGGATCAGCAAATATACACGCAGTGGTTGTCAGCAAAAAAAGTCTTTTCGTTTTTGTACAAAGTAAATGTAGATATACTGTAGTTTTAATGAAATTTTATTGAAACAAATTGTCTGAACAACGACTAGTACCTATATAGAAGTTTTCCTCCCCTTCCCGGTCGGTATTACGGGTACCTACGCTTCCGAAAGTTCGCAATTACCTTTCCAAGATTGTGTTTTCTCATGGTCAGGATTGTCTCGAATTTTCATATAGCGATTTTGGACTTTTGGGTGAAGTGTAAATTCGTGATAGGGAAACGGATTGGGTATAAATGCATGTGGATACATGTAGGAAGATTTCAAGTTTATTCATAGTGAATTTAAGTGAGTTTAAGATTTATGAATCTTTTATTTTCTATAATATATACACTTTTGTGTTAACAACTTATCGTCGTCCGGTGGCGGCCGAACAGCGGCCCCCTTCGCGCTTACTTAAGCTTATACTATCTGATCAAAAGTGTCATATTGGATAGTATACACTGCGCTGCCCCTTATTTCCTACAGAGTGAGCAGAAAAGATCGCAAGTGAACTGCCCAGAATATACTTCCCGCCTTCCCCTGCCCCGTCGGTACTACGGGTACCTACACTTGTCTATATAAATAATAGAAAGTTGTCCTTCTCTCCGTCGTGATCCCGTACGTAATCGAATTCGAACTATAAATCGATTCTAGTTTAATTCGACTCTATCATTGGTTAGAAATAACGCTTTTAGATCTACCTATATAAAAGTTTTCCGTCCCTGCGACGATCCCGGTCACGTGACGCGGTACTTACTCTGGTGATTACATAAATGGATTTTATAGCACAATAGTTCTTATAATAATCGCATTTGACACCAAATTTAGTGCTCAAAACAGCAAAGGCCTGTCATATCACTCTTTCCGCACCAATTGGTTACTCAACAACGGAATAACAGCCCAGCAGGACTTATAAAAACATTAATATTTTTTTCTAATCAGAAATTACTCATGCGCGTCAACTGTGCGCAGTTTTCAAACTTCCCGCAGATTTCAAATATCAGAGGTCTATCGCATGCGCTTACGACACGACAGGAGCGAGTAGCTTCATTCCACTATATTTATGTAGAAATATCATTGTTTTAATTCGGACATCTAATTGTCCAAAAAGGATATTTCGATTATTAACTCTTACAATTCCTTGCGAGTACAGTTAAAAGAAATATTTCATTTTTGTATGTTTAGACAAGTGAATGATACACGTCATTACGACGGATTGTTTCTTGAAACTACAGTATATCTACACTTTCTTTGAATAAAAAAAAGAGTTTTGTTTCGACTCCGTTGGTTGTACCAGGGAACTTTAGAGTCGAAAGGCGTCCACCCCTCCTTTCATCCAACTGTGCACCCAGAAAGCGAGCTGATGTCCTGATGTTGATGCGGAAACCCAGGGAAATAGATGTGAGATCCCGCAACAGAATCCGTAGCAGACTGGTGGATGTACCAATGGTGAAATTTTGGTTACCTTGAAACGGTCGCAGCACATGGTGAAAAGTCGGACAAGGGTTGATCCAGGACCTCCTCAATCCAATGGAGCGCCCCGCAGTTGTGACAGCAGGCGTTAGACCGGTTGAGCACAAACCCTAGCGAGAAAGAATTTGTGGGGATCTCCTGACGTGCAAGGGGTAATTCCAGTTCATCGGCGTGCAAGCGGTCTTCCAGAAGTTCTGTGCTTGCTGAATACATCTTGCCGCTGCCTGATCTTGACGTCGTTGTTATTGTCGTTTTGGTATCTCAAGAGCACGTTGTAGACCATGCCGCACCCGTGACAGTTGATTTCGCCGTGAATTTTTCTCTGGCGTCTCAAGAGCAGGTTATCGAGCACGCAACTCCCGAGCCAGTCGGTTTCGCCTTAAAGGCTCTTATGGCATCTCAACAACACGTTCTTGAGCATGTCGATCCCGAGATAATCGGTTTTGCCGTGAGCGTGGACTCTCTGCTTGCAGTGGTATTGGAAGGTCGAGGAACTACTGCGGGAGCAGTCAGGGTTGAATATATAGGTAAAAGCGCCTTTTAATAAATTAATGTGGAAATTAATTGAGTCCGTTTTATAGTACAATTTGAATTCGATTAGGTACGTGGTCGCGACATCAATTCTTTCTGTTTCAATTATTTCTTAATATACATAGATAGATATATTTGTTTAGGTACGGGATCGCGGCATCAGTTCTTTCTGTTGTATAGATAGATAAAAATATTCGATTATGTACGGGATCGCGGCATCGACGACATGAATGACGTCAATTCAATTAATATATAGATAAAGAACAGTGGTTGAATATGAAACTATGTTGGAAATTTTGGTTAAAATATAATTTTAGAAGCACGAAACTGCATTGACTATAATAAATATGGACATTCACGTTGGAAATTCTATACTAATTTTCGTTAAAATTCGAATTTCATACTCTAATTGTAACAGATCATAATCAATCAGATCCGTTAGTGTAAGAGGAACCCGGATTTGGTTTGTAAGCAAATTGGGGTACAAAGACAGGTTACAGATGCTGGAAATCTAGCCTCAAATGGAAAATCCAAGAGAATGAATCGGACCATTTTAACATGGTCCGGTGTATGAATTTTCGGTTCTGTATACCGCTGATGTAATGGTCGGAGGCGGCTAAGTATGCTTCCTACTTACTCAACCGCAGCCCGAAACGTGACAATCCCACGAACCTGTCACCGTATGAACAATGTACTGAAAAAACGATCCTCATTAGTGGATATTGTCGATATCGGTTCACCTTGCATGGTTTGGAGGGATCTTAAGAAAAGGACACTAACAAAACATCCCTGATACTGGGAGAGAATGATGAAACAAAGGGGTACAAGGTACTCCTGATAAAGGATAAGGTACCCGGATGTTATTGACATTGAAACGATGGACAAATAGGCCAGCGAAAAATCGCAAGAAGTCTAGAGAACACAGATTCTGAATATCTGCACGGCTGACGGACAGCGAAAAAAACGCGTACGAAGCCGAGCAAGATCGTCAAGTCCAGACAAATGGTGAAAATATCGAAGTTTCTAATGAAAATAAAAATTAAAGTCTTCGCAAACATTCACGAAGGTCAGGGCGCAAGAAGAAGACACCGAAGGCGATGGCCCTCAAGAGTCCATGAAGAAAGGACCAGGGCAGTCCGATGAGGTTAAAGTGTCACCAAGAATGGGAAAGAATCTGGAAATGATGTAATATATGAAAACGCACTGTTTAATGATTAAGTGCGCGAAATTTTGGTTCCGAAGCTGGTTTACGGGTGGCGGTTCTAGATCCAAAGACTGTTTCAATTGGCACATGAATCAGAAATGATGACATGTGGAAGCTGGCTGAATAAGATGAATGACGTCTCTAGAGGATATGTGAACCTGCTGATTGGTAACAAGCACGAACTCCAATTTCGAATAGTCATTGGATTCTTTTAATCTAATGGATTCCTTTCCGCCCATTGATGATACCACGAATTAGGCTTCAGAGGTTGACAATGCCACAGTAGTTTGCTTTTTACATAGCCATCTTAATACTCTTCTATCAACTCAAACCACCATTTGACTAACGCTTTTCCTGTTATTTTCGTCGGCTGCAAGTCGGCATCACTGTAACACGCGATCCGAACAGGAAGTGTTAGTTCTTTATCATGTTTACTTCAGGATTAAATTGCTTGTACCTTTCAAATATTTCAAAATCATTTTTTTCATTGTTGTAATCACCCAATGTGGTTGCATGCGTTCGTCTAGTGGAGCGGTGCACTGAAAATGCGATATCATGTCGCACGCGCCGTGATATCCACAAAAGGATTTCAACGAGAGACTTAAACTTTTTCACACTAAGAAATTCAGTATTGATTTCATCTGTAGCATTTCATCAAACTTCTTTACTCCATTCAAATTTATAATTGGAGTCTTTGCACGATTTGTCTTCTCGACATTGTGTGCCTTTGGCACATCATTTATTGTTGCTTCTTGTTCTAGAAAGTAATCACTCTTCGGTCCCCCTCCGATCCTTATTCCCAAAAAGTTTTCGACGTTACTCAGATCTTTGAATTCCAAAACTACCATATCGAGAAAGAATTTTGCAACAATATTTTCATTTGTGTCTGTGACCAAGAGGTCATCAACAGAGACGCCAACAAGAACAGTCCCTGTTTCATTCATTTTCACAAATATGCAGGTGTCAGTGACACACTTTTGAATTCCATCTTTACCAGCTTTTACGCAACAATTTATGCCAAAGTCTCCAGGCTTGTTTAAGCCCGTTAAGGTTTCGTTTCAACTGAAGTGCCAATTCACTTTCACATGTCACGCCAAACTTCAAGTTGTTCCTTTCCAACTTTCATACCTCGGAACACTCAAGAAAAATTTCGTGTTCATCCTCAGTCTTGGCTTTGTGATATGCACTCGGCGCATCACCTTGACGTATACTAACATACCAAATCGGAGCGCACATGAGAATTATTTTGACATTATTGATCTCCATTACTGTCGAGAACGTGAAAAGTAATCTTCTCCAAATATCTGCTTATCACCTCTCGCAGCCAAACGCTCTTTGTACCTCTCGATTGTTCCATCTGACTTAATTTGGTTTTAGAAACCCACTTAGTCGGGAGAGGTACTTTGTTTGGTTTGCGCCGTACAAGTTTACATGTTTCCATTTCTTCGCGAGATTCAGCTCAGCCTCGACAGCCTTCCACATATCCGCAGTTGCTCCCTCGTGCGACATTCTGTAATTCTTTGTTTCCGACACTGCAGCTATCAAATTATTTCCAGTATCCAAACTTTCCAAACCAGCGTACAGGTACAGTGCACGTTCGTTACCCGAAACTTTGTAATTTTCAACCGTTGTGTCGGTTTCACTTTTATTTCCATTCAAGATTTGTGGACTCTTGTTTTTCTTTCTTTTACTTCATTCTTCCAAATCTTTCCCTTTTGTGTTTTCTTCTTCTTTCCGCTTGACTTCCTGGTGCGAGCAACCGTCCCTTGCTGTATGCTTCTTACCGGATTTGGAGCATCCAATCTATATTCTTGCTCCTTGTGCTCTGTGAATTCTCCTGTCTCTTGATTTCGCTGAATTTCTCGAAGTTCAAGTTCTTCTTCGACAGCGTCACCGAGGCTTCTTATTATCTTGTCACTTGCATCGTTATCGAGCGTCTCGATATAGGTCACTTGTGTGGTGACTGTAAAACTGAGTAACAAAACCTTATATCCCTTTGTCACTTTTTTCTAGAATCAAGGCGTGTTCCGTATGCTTCGAGAGCCTTCTTTTTTGGGATATCTCCATACCATGAAATGAGACAAAAAACAGCAATGTCCGTCAAAATCGTCCTCTTTACGGTTAACAATTCAGTGCGATACAATCATCCTGGGGTTTTCCTCGTTGGAGTGTAGTTGAGTATGTACGCAGAACCATGAATGAAATGTTCAAACATTTTTGCCGTTCTATCTTCGTAAGAGCGACAAATGCTCGCACATAGTTCGTGAAGTGATCGACAAAACAACCGAGAACCGGTTTTCGCGTCTATCTCGAGGTGTGATCGGACCTTTAAGGTCACTGCAAATCACACATCCGAAGCGATCGATGGGAGAATTTCTTCCCGAATCATACTTCGCTTGTTTTACCCATTGCTTGCCTTCGGCACATGTCAGACAGTTTGGCCTCTTGTTATCGGTAAGCATTATTCCGGACATGGGGTCTCTAGCTATCTTTTTAACCGTTTCATACGCTAGATAACCCAAGCATACGTACTTAAAAATGGTGTAAACTTCCACTTTGAGATTCATCTTGCTTGTTAGCTTCAAGATTATTTAACACCATATTTGCAAGTTTGCTCGTAATCCATTTTTTTGCTTTGACAATTTGCCACAAAATTTCCACCAAAAGTTTCAATTCAAAACAACACTTCACCTTTTAAAACCATATTCATCGGATCGGTATTGTCAGTTATGCTGGATCCTTTTTCACGCAGCCTTCCCAACGATATTAGGTTTTTGCGAGTGTTGGAGCATAGTAAACCTCCGTTAACTCGATAACCAATGGGCTACTCCCATTCGTCATCAACGTGATTTTTCGACTTTAGTAGCCGTAAGCAAACTAGCATCATTGGGTGCAAATGTACCTCCTTAGCTACAATCAATAGCGTCTTCGAGCAAGTTTGGATTCGACACAAGTTGTCTACTCGCACCGCTATCAATGACCCACAGCTTTTACTCAGGTATTTCGCTGAGAAATCCTTCTGCCTCGCAACCCGGTTTCGTTTCAACGGTCGACAACACCACTTTTTGCAAAATGTTTTATCCACTTTTCTTGCTATGCTTTTCACCCTGTGGTGGAGCGGCTGGCCAAATTTTGAGGCTTGGACAGTCGTTCACACAGCGTCTGGACTACTGACTAACGAAGGGGGTCCTCCGGTTGCCCTGGCGCCGTGGGAACGACTGTCCAAGCCTCGAAATTTGGCCAGCCGCTCCACCACAATGGTGCGCGTGTCCGGATCTTTGGGCGACACGATATATCGCCGCGATTACCTGCTTGATGGCGCTGAAGCGGACGTGAAGACGGAAGCGGAAGCAGAAATGAAAATTAAAATGGAAAAGGAGGGGGTGGTTGTGACGATGGAAGGCAGTTCTCCGTCTCCACTTCTGAAGAAGAAAGGAAATGCTGATCATAAGGATCTGTGGAGGTATCCTGATGACATAAAGGAGGAAAAGCCTCGATCACCTCCCAAGGCTCCTTCGGGATACCCTGCAGATCACAACTTGCGTTGTGATCCGCCTATTGCATATGGATATAATGATCTGGATTGGAAGCAGGTCGTAAAGTACTACAAGTCTGACCAACGAAGGCGTTGCTGAAGGCGCATAGTTTGGAGAGCGACGAAAGTCGATCAAGTATGGCGCCATCGGAATCCGATCTGGTGAGGACGTTTTATATGAAGAAACTGGAAAATTTCTGATTGATGGATTTGATCATGAGCCTACTCGAGGTCACGATTAGAGGAAACCAGTCGATCAACCAGTGACGGATGGGAAGGACAAGCTTCAGCTGGTATTAGGGCTGACGCGCATGATCAAGCAATTTGGTCTGACGACAGGCGCCTACGATGCTGGAGAAGTGTTCGATCTGTACCCTAAAGATGTTGAGATCACTACCCAGCGGCTGTTTGATCTGTTGGTGCCTATAGTGGGTCGATCTGCTAAGGTGGAACCCTCTCGCACTCCGATAAAAATTGAAGCGGGTAGATCGATCAACCCGGCTTAAAACACGGGATCATCCTGTTATGATCTGCTCCTTCCGAGGGCGATGCGTCTATAGTGGAGTCTAGCAGTGATTCTGATAGTGTGGAACCCAAGATCACCTGGATGACGATCTGCCAGAAGGACGAAGTCAAGTTCTCGGCCGTGAAGAAGGAACCTCGATCAGCCAAGGCAGAAGATGATCAGTCACAACAGGACCCACGGATGCAAGTGTTTTTTAATGAGGCTATTGGGCGGGTTTTGGATGAGGAAAGAGGCAAGGCGACACCTGAAGTTGTACGCATGAAAAGTCATCAGGAAGAGCGGAGACGGTTAAGGATGTTGACATGGAGTTTGTGTATATGATCAGCAATCCCAGCTGGATTGTCTCGATCCATATGAGCCGATCACTCCGCCTCGATAAGCTACGGTTGCGTCGGCGTACACTGGAGTGCTTGATCAACAACTGATTCCCAGGATCAGGATGTCTGCGATCAGTGATCTGAGGAATTCTCAGGGAAATAAGTGAATGAAGATCAAGCGCGAAATTGGATCAGTCGTCTCAAATCAGCATTTATGCGTGATCAAGACTCTGATCACGAAAAGTGTTTGATCATGGGTGATCTTCTTAAAGGACCGGCGCGCAATGTCATCGCTAGCTGAGCAGATCGACTGTGGAAACTGGAAAAACCTGGTCGAAGAGTTCGAAATCAGTACTGTGGAAGTGGTAAATCGTCATTTCGCCAATATTACTACACGAAGCAGCGATCTTATGAAACTACTATCGAGTATCTTCACTGTTTGAATGTGACAGGAATTCAGAGGCCAATTGTCGACCAAGGAAGGTCCACCCAAGATCTTACGCGAACATGTGCAGCATTTTATTGGCACGTTGACTGATCGCGAATTCGCTGATCAACTGGCACTTCTGCTTTTGGGGATGTTACAGAGCTGGAAGAGACGCTGCGGTATTTTGCGCGCAATAAGTCGTGTCTGCCAAAGGCGGTAGTAGGCACTAGCCGATTCCGTCAGAAATTTGGCGATGCTCGATCATCTTCCCCAGCGAGGAAGCCTAAAGCAGCGCGCGCGATCAAGATGATGTCTGGAGTGATGAATCAAGTTCAGATGACAGTGGAAGTGATGGTGATCAGAGTCGTTACATTATTGCTGCTATGCGTGATCAATCAGTGACGCACGATCAACCTAGTGAGCCTCGATCTGGCAAACGAAGTGGACCAAGTGCAGTCGATCAAGGGTTAACGAAAAAGTGTAGTCATTGTGGATCGATCAAGCACGACAATTTGCGTTGCTGGAAGCGCCTTACCTGTCTGAAGTGTGGCAAGAAGGGTCACCCAACTGATCACTGTTTGTATGTCTGTCGAGCATGTGGCGAAATTCATGATGCGGGCAGGTGCCTTATGGAGGAATTTTACAATCGCATTATCCAGTGGTACAACCCTACCAAGCATACCGGAATGTTGCCCAAGGAAACAGAGGACATGTTAAACTAGGAAACTCGCCAGGTTTGAATCTGGTACGAGAAGAGCGTTCTAGTTTGTGTATTTTTGCGTATGTGGATAAGAAGGCTGATCGAGCAGAAGAAAAATATAATGAAGAATTTGATCAGCCTGATTTAAACGTTTGGCTAATTTCCGTATTGATGAGTTTTCTCGGTCCCCGGTGATCATGGAAAGAGATCTACTTCCGGGGGAATGACGTGGATATTGGAAGTACAACTCGCCCAAGAAATGGTTTAAAAAAGCCAAGGCTAGTGGTAAAATTAATAACGAACGTGCCACGTTGTTATTTGATTCTGGTGCCGAAGTGTCCATCATCGACTCAACCTTTGCTCGTAAGGTGGGTTGTCAGATCGACACGAGGCAAACACAAGAATGTGTTGGTATCGGAGAAAGTTCATAACTCACAGAAGGGAGTACTAGAATCAAGGTGATGTTAGCGGGATCTTTGGTTTATTACTTCCATGCATGGGTGGGAAAACTCGTTGGTCAAGATGTTATATTGGAAATGGATTTTATCATCCCAGCTGGTGTTAGATTGGACGTCGCCCACGGCGCACTAAGTTTGTCTGACGAAGTGATCATCCATTGGAAGGGCGTCGGCAGTTGTATGGATCAAGTGGAAACTTTATGAAACTTAATCGGTATGAGCAGATCCCAGTAGGTCGATCTTGCTGGGAATCGGATTCGTGATCAACGATCTCGGAAGTTGTGTATTACTCGCGGAAAGAATTGGGTACCCACTGTGACTAGGGACGTGGGTAATCTACGGTATTTGCGCATTACTAACGTTGCTGATCATCCGATCATCCTACAAGACGATACAATTTTAGGTATCTGGATGAGCAAAGACGACGTGCCCCGTCGCCCTGGATTTATTTCGGTGGGATCTAATCGTTGTAAGGAGTGGCAGAATCTCGCGTATCAAGCTTCTACCGATTCTGTGCATGACGATCAAGAAAGAGTCGATCAAGATCCCTTGGTCGAAAAAAAGGAGTATCCTATCCCTCAAGGAATTTTGGTACGACCTACGAACTCGATCGCGGCATCTGTGGCATTAGTAACCGGAAGATCGCAGAAGGTGCAAGAAGTGCGATCTGGAACCAAGTGTGAAGAGTCCGACACTTGATCATGAAAACGTACGATCTGTCGCAAGAGATGAGCCTGATCAAGATATGAGTGAGCACCCCGTCTCAGTCGATCACAGTGAATTTGGTGTGATTCCTACCAAGGATCAAGTGTGCTACCATGAAGGCGGATATTTGTTCGAAGAGTTGGAGAAAGAGCTTGCCACGCTGCCTGAGGTGTCAGCAAGTACTGAAGAAGTGATCAAGGACGATCTGCAAGTTGGTGATCCATTGATCAACACAGTAGAGGAAATTGATCAGATTCGCAATATAATTTGGGCGAAGAAACATCTGTTGATCGGGAAAGGAAACGCGTTAACTCCTGATGCACGTGGTGTTGTTTGTGACATTGACGTAGGAAATGCGCGCCCGATCGCTCAAAAGTGTCGGAATGTCGCTCCACAATTCCGCGAGAAGTTATCCGCCTTGAGCAAGGGGCTATTGGCAACGAAGATCATCCAACCATCTACTTCACCCTGGGAATCACCTATAGTGATCATCGTGAAGAAGAATAGGGTTGATATTCGATTATTCATCGATTATCGCGCGGTAAATCAACTTCCGCGCTTGATGGTGTACCCAATGCCTCTGATCTCTGATTTCCTCGAAGATTTGGACGAGGCGTTGTGGTTTTGTTCTTTGGATATGGCAAGTGTTTTTTTGGTCGTGTCTGTAGCCGGTGCGTATACGCACGGTACGGCTAGCGCACAAAGGAAGACTCTTCCTTAAAGCGGTAGCTACCGCTACTTAGCCGATACGCCCTTGTAAAGGGCTTAGTAGGAGAGTTCTCCTACTCGGGACCAATATTCCCGGGTTGGTTTACGACTTAGCCTTAACGGCTGTATTTCCTTTACGGGATGTAAGTAAAGGGAGGGCTCCCTCTTACCTACGACACTCACTGCGCGCGCGACCGGTCGAGGTCGCACGTCCGCTAAATAGAGTGAAATGTAAACTGAATATATTTAATATGTAATTAGCCTAAATTAATTTAAACTAATATAAACTATATGTAATACTAAGTAGAATATTCCTAATTCGTCCCTAGCTAATGTAGTGTACACACCTGTGTACTGACACGTGGATGGCTGACACCACCACACCAAGGGCCCCTGCCCTGATTGGTTAAAATAACCAAAGGTTCAAAACCTTTCAAACAGGTCAATACCGACCTCAACCGTGGTGTACTCATGTACACCAACATTATATGTAACTCGAATGTAACCCCGTTACATCCTCCCCCATCAAGACTATTGCTTACGCAATAATTAAAATCTTGTTGGAGAACTCCAACTCCAGTTCCTCTGGCCCTCCATATGTACACCTCCAGTGGTGCTATGGCGTCTCCTCTAGAAGAGGTAGACTACTCCGAAAACTCGGAAGTGGATGCCTTTGGGGATACCTCCCCAATGGTGAGCCGCTCCGACAGCGCCGAACGGCGTTGTCGGCAGCCTAATCCCTTCCCCACACGTGAGGAAAATGCGCTAACCAGTGGTGCACCCCTGCCCGTATCGGATGATTCATCCGAATCGCCAAAGGCGATCGTCACTAATGAGCTGGACGCAGCTCAAGACTCCCAACTTGCCGCACAGGCACTAAGGGCTGCGTTACGCGCCCACAAACGCCCGTCAAGGGCGGCTTATAATTTCGATGGTCCTCGTGACCTTCCAAGGTATGGCAGGTGTTTGGTAAGGACTAGTTTAGCGTCCTATACCCCTGTCCCCGCGGCTGAACAGCCGTATCAACGCGAACGCCGTGAGAAACTCCGACAACAACTGCTTACACAAAAGCAGTTCACAAGCGTCTCATACCGAGAACGCTTAAACAGGCAGGCACAGGGTGCCCCTGTTGAGAACCTCCGCGAGGTTCCTTTCGTTCTTTCTCCGGTAGAAAGTGCCGATGATGCAGAGAAGAAGTTCTGCGCTTGGGCGGAAGGGGAGAAGCTTCTCCCCAGCTTCGATGAGCTGCATGACAGCTATTCCCGTCGAGACATTTGGGTGGAGAGGGTGTTGCGCCTGACATTTGCCAAAGCCAAAGCGATGGAGCAACTAGGTGCTCCGTATCGCACGCGCTACGCCAGCGTCCCTGTCTCCACCATGGTTTCCGAAGACAATGTGTTCGCCACATCTGCCTCTGGCGAACTCCCACTTATTGGGAGTGAAGGAGCTTCTCATGCCCCTCTGGTCGTTGACCTACAGCGGGATTCTCCCGCTCAAAAGCGTCAACGACGTCGCGGCAATCCTGCCGTAGGGGAGTCTCGAACTCCCACGAACTATGTGAGTGTGGATACCCTTCCACTTCACCAGATACTGGGTTTGACCCCGATGATGGCGTCGCGCCATCAGCCGCTCCACATTAAAGTGTGCAGTACCCTCCGCATCAAGCATTGGAGGAGGAGGTCGCGCAATTGCGACGTGAGATTCGCGAGCGCTGTGATCGACACAGCCATCGCATCCATGATCTCCACGAGGGAATCCGCGATGAGCGGGATGCCACTGATCGCTTTGAGAGGCGGCTTGCCTCTCTCGAGGCGACAGTTGCGGAGCTTCGTGGTCGCATTTTAGCCCTTTCGGGCTTCCTTCGCCCTGCCGTGCCTTACGGCTCTTACGGCTATCCGCCTTTCCACCCACCCACCCCTCCAGAAGGTGGCCAGCTTCCGGGTCCTGGTACGGCTTAAGCATACCGACATAAAAGGTTGGATGCGTACGCATCCCTTTCGGGATGTCCAAGGTATACGATAAGCCCTTTCGGGCTAGTACCTTAAAGGGTCCCACAAACCTGGGGCGCAGTTTATTGCGCAACACATTTGAAACTGCATGTGTAGGAAGTTTTTTATCGTTTAATAAAACACTTTCTCCTACTTTGTATACCTTTTTGTTACGCCGTCCCTTTCGGTCAGCTTGCTCCTTCTGCTTGTCTTGGCTTTCCACCATGGCATCGCAGAAGTGTCGTAAGACACTAAGGCGCGTCGATAAAAACTTATCGATGTGCTTTCGCACAGATACAGGGCTGACATCGGGGAATCCTCCCCCCTCAAGCCCTGGGACACACACCTGTGGCGTTAACTGAACCCTCGGATTCACCAATCCGTTCACGTATAACGGGGTAAGCCCCGTAGATGCATGTACCGAACTGTTGATAGCAAATTCAACCATCGGGAGCATCTCACTCCAACTCTTTAAAGAATCCGGACATAAACTCCGGAGAATATCCTCCACAACGCGATTAACGCGTTCCGTCTGACCGTCTGTCTGCGGATGATCCGCAGTGGACATGAGGAGCTTGGTGCCTAGCACCTTAAACAACGCTCCCCAGAATTGTCCCGTAAAACGGGGATCCCGATCCGACACAACGGAATAGGGTAGACCATGCTGTCGAAAGACACGGTCTCGGAACACTTTTGCTGTTTCTTGTCCATCTATGGACTCTGGCACCGCCGCCAGGTGAGCCATCTTGCTCAATCGGTCTACAAAGACCAATATGCCGGTGTTCCCGGCCTTATCCTTCGGAAAACCGAAGATAAAATCCATGCTAATGGATTTCCAACACTCCGTTGGAACCGATAAGCTCGCCAAAGGCGCAGCTGAACTTGCAGAGGGTTTAACCCTCTGACACGTCTCACAGGTGCGTATATACGCACCGACCCATTTATACATATTGGGCCACCAATACAAAGCGCTTAAAGCGCTGTAGGTCTTATCCCGACCTAAATGACCCCCGGTAGGGGCGTCATGTGCCTCAAAGAGGACTCTATACTTCAGTTCCTCATCGTGAGGAACTACCACCCGCGGAATGTCCTCCGCGCTCGTGCTATAAAATAGCAGACCGTCACAGTACCTGTAACGGTGTAAACGAGCTCTAGCTCGACTTGACAGGGTTGGCTCAGACGAGCCAAGACCCTTTTCACCTAACGCGCGGATAAGCGCCGTACATTGTGGGTCTTTCTCATACGCCTGGCGTATGAGATCCACCACAGATGTGGTGAAGAATGTCGCGTGAGCGAGCTCGTAATCGGGACGACGCGATAACGCGTCTGCAAGAACGTTCTGCTTGCCAGGTTTATACTTAACCTCAAAGTTGTACTCCGCAAAGAAGGAGAGCCAACATGCCATCCGTTGGGATAGATGAGGCGACTTTGTCGCTGTCCGTAAGGACGCGTGGTCAGTATAAACCACGAACGGCTTTGAGCCGAGTATGTGAACCATAAATTTGACAAGAGCATACTTCATTGCAAGTAGATCCTTGTCATGAACGGGATAATTCCTTTCCGCAGCTTTAAGCTGCCTCGACTCAAACGCAATCACGCGTTCCCTTCCTGCATCGTCTGCTTGTAACAAAGCACATCCGATTGCGAAATCGGAGGCGTCGCAGACGACACTAAATGGTTTCCCAGAGTCTGGGAGAGGAAGAACGGGAGCTTTTAACTAGCTCCCCTTAACCGCTTCAAAAGCGTTTTGGTTTTCAGTTTCCCAACGCCAATCAACATCCTTCCTAAGAAGGTCGGTCAATGGCTTCGCCATTTCGGCGTAGTTCTCGCTGTACTTGTGGAGATAGTTGGCTAACCCAAGTCACTTCCGTAAATCTCTAAGATTTACAGGCGAAGGCCACTCAACAATGGCTTTCACCTTCGCGGGATCCGCCCGCACTCCATCCTTACCGATGAAGCATCCGAGGAAAGTAATTTCCTCAGCACCAAATATACATTTGGATGCGTTCGCATATAACTTATGCTCTCGCATACATTCGAGCACAGCTCGAAGGTGTATCAGATGCGTCTGAACATCAGACGAGTCGCCTTCCGCACGACTATGGACGAATATATCGTCGAAGTACGTCTGAGCGTACTTCCTATGAGGGCGGAAGAGTTGAGTCACCAAGCTATTGAAAGTCGCTGGTGCATTTGAAAGCCCTTGTGGCATCACAATCCACTCCCACAGCATGCCACTAGGCGTGCTGACCGCTGTAAGCGGAATATCGGACGCTCGCATGAGCACCTGATAATACCCGTCCACCAGATCTAAGGTACTGTACACAGTACAGCCCGCCATATTGTTCCGGAGGACATCCTTCCGAGGAATCGTAGTCTGCATGGGTACAGTAGCTTCATTCAGCTTGTTATACGCATGCACAATGCGCCACTTTCCGTTCGGTTTACGAACACAAAAAGTGGGAGATGAGTGGGGAGACTTACTCTCCCGTACCATCCCTGCCTCTTCTTTCCCCTTGAAGAATGCGTCGCTGATGTCGCATTGTTCCTTGGGGAGAGGCCACTGCCTAGTGACGCAGTATTTGGTTCCGGGAACCAAATCAATTTCATGTCGGACTCCCCGATCCGGTGGTAACCCCATCGGCGGGTTGTCACTAATGACATCTCCAAATTCATTTAATAAGGAATGGTAAGGGTCCTCAGGATCCGCGAGGATCTTGAGGCCGCTTTGGGCATTTAATGCCTGTTTGGTTTGCACCAAAACTGACTCGTCCATCGTGGATGAGGAGTTCCACTCCTTTTCCGGACGCAACACGACGACCTCGTCGATTTCATCTGCTTTCAAAGCAGTCTCAAACTCGTCGAAGGACAACTCCTCCAACTACAACAGTTCGCCTACCCAGGCAACCGTTCCAGGCTTACGCCTTCTGTGACAACACCTGTCACACTATTCAGCATCCGATAGGACTGCTGACTACTGGTCTCGGGACTCATCCCGGGACCCAGATGGGGGGAGTCAATTGCCCCATCTGCTGGAATCTCCACGAGCCTATCCACAGAGGTATCTACCTCTACCACCGGTGACTCACCGGTCTCGCCTATAACGGCGTAATCGGAATCATTTCCGACGTGCGAAAGAGACGAACTTCGGTCTTCGCTTGGAAGCGCCTCGCGCTTAACCACAGGGGTCTCTACCCCTACCACTGGAGTCGCAACTTGTTCGCCGGACACGGAGTGGTCGGAATCAATTCCGACCTGTAGAAGAGACGAACTTCGGGTATATTCTCTAAGCGCCTCGCGCTTACCCTCAGAGGATTCCACCTCTATCGCTGGCGACTCACCAGTCTCGCCTATAACGGCGTGGGGATTAACCGCCGAATCCCCCTCGTTAAGGAACTCTCTTTAACGCCATTGGGAATGATCATTTCAGACATCCCAATCTCTGGCATCTCACGCCAGAATCGCTTTTGCGACCGAGCAAAGGTGGGTTCATGACTCGCCAATGCTTCACCCGACCGCGGGTGCGTTGAGCCAATGGACTTAGACTTCCAGTCTATCCATGGCTCGTGGCGTTCCAGACACTTCATGCCCAGAATGAGGTCATACCTCAAGTCCAAATACAGGACTAGGCAACGCTCTAAGCTGTCAATGTCTGCAAACTTCAGCTTAAGGTCAATCGAGACCTTGGGTATAGAAACCTGTACGCCCGTCGCAAGACGGACCATGACAACGTCACGAGAACGTGCCTCTAATGCCTCGGCATACAGCCGACTCTTCTCAACAGAAGCCCG
Organism: Peronosclerospora sorghi; assembly: GCA_026184515.1. NCBI lineage: Eukaryota > Oomycota > Peronosporomycetes > Peronosporales > Peronosporaceae > Peronosclerospora > Peronosclerospora sorghi. The sequence continues at coordinate 1,745,383 of CM047583.1, read as the reverse complement.
TCTGACATAATTGTCAGACGCTCCAGAGTCTATCAAGACTCTCCAAGGCTTATCAAATCCTTTCACGTCCGCAAGGACTACCAGCAAACCTGGCTGGTACACCAACTCGGTGCTAGAAAGCACCGCTTCCCTCGGGGCTTTGTGCTGACGTCCCCTACCCTGGGGCTTAACAGCACTGAGAGGTCTCCCAATAGGGCGCCCCGCACCTACTGGGAGCCGTCGTTTCCCGACGGCTTGGACAAGGGCTTTTTCCCCACCCTTGGTCCCTTGTAGCGAGTGTCTCGCTGGGGATTTTTCGGACATCTGTTCCTCAGATGATCCGTGCTTCCACACAGGAAGAATCCCAGCGGCCCATGCCGCTGCAACATAGCTAAGAGATCTGCCTCGAAGCTCTGTGAAAAAGAGTCAGAGTGACTCTTAGGGGGAGGTTTCTCCTCCGCTTCGACCTGACTCAGGTCCATGGGTTCGGGACCCACCTTAGAGAAACGGAAATTCCTCTCGGCGTTAAACGCCATCTTGAATACCTCTTCCAGGGATTCGGGTCGACATTGGAACAATTCCGAGCGTGCTGGCCCTTCTCTCAGGCCTCCCATGAAGACGGGGATGGACACATCGTCCGAATACGCTTTCGCGTACATTCCTGCCAACAGGATCTTAAGCTCCTGGATATAAATATCCAGGTCCTTAGTGCCTTGACGGCACCTCAGGAATGCTAGTTGATTCTGAAAACCAGATCAGGCGTTGCGTACATGTCCATAAGCTTCTGCTTAAGGACCTTCCATGTTGGAAACACGTCCTTGACTGATTCCGAGCATGTAAACGCCCATGTACGGGCTTTGCCCGTAAGATTGGTCAATGCAAGTCCCACTTGCAAGTGATCAGCGGTCATATTCGCTGTGGCGAAGGCCGTTTCGACCTCTCGCAACCAAACATAAAGGTTGTCACCCTTCTCTCCGGTGAACTCCTTTATCTTAAATGATAATGGAGGGCGCACCCCCGTGGAATGACCTCCACTACAACTCGCCTCATGAGCGATGAGGGCATTTACCCTTGCCTTTACGGTCTCAAGGCCCTGCTCCACTAGGAGCTTCATGCCTTCTTCCCCTGTTAAGGGTAAAAGCCTTTTAAAGGCTTCCTGCTGGACGAGGGTCAAACTATCCCAACCGTCCTGATTCATCCTTTGCAGAGGATGCCTAGTCTACCAATACAGGTGTTGGATTGGATACAAGTGCTACCAGATGCAGCCGGTGCGTATACGCACGGTGCGGCTAGCGCACAGAGGAAGACTCTTCCTTAAAGCGGTGCATACCGCTACTTAGCCGATACGCCCTTGTAAAGGGCTTAGTAGGAGAGTTCTCCTACTCGGGGACAAGATTCCCGGGTTGGTTTACGACTTAGACTTAACGGCTGTATTCCCTTTACGGGATGTAAGTAAAGGGATGGCTCCCTCTTACCTACGACACTCACTGCGCGCGCGACCGGTCGAGGTCGCACGTCCGCTAAATAGAGTGAAATGTAAACTGAATATATTTAATATGTAATTAGCCTAAATTAATTCAAACTAATATAAACTATATGTAATACTAAGTAGAATATTCATAATTCGTCCCTAGCTAAAATGTAGTGTACACACCTGTGTAATGACACATGGATGGCTGACACCACCACACCAAGGGCCCCTTCCCTGATTGGTTAAAATAACCAAAGGTTCAAAACCTTTCAAACAGGTCAATACCGACCTCAACCGTGGTGTACTCATGTACACCAACATTATATGTAACTCGAATGTAACCCCATTACAGTGTCTATGACCGATCGAGCACTTCAGATTTCGGCTTTTGTTACCACGTTTGGATTGTTTGAATGGAATCGGATGCCCTTTGGCCTAAAGAATGCTCCGCAGATCTACCAGAGGTTGATCGATAATGCATTGTATGGGTATCTGTAGGTTAAGGACGGTGCCGATCTAACCAAGTCAACTGATGTATTTACTACGGGAGAGCCTGACCAAACACAGGGCCCGTCTTTGTTGCAACAACGATCATATATCGATGATATTTTGATCCCTGAACCTACATGGACGATATTGTGTGATAAGTGCGAAATCTATTGTAAAAGTGCGATCAGGGCGAAGTGAAGTTCCTTATTTAGGACATCACGTCTCTAGCCGTGATTTAGAAACAAATCCGAAAAATTAGGATGACTGATCGATTTGCCTTTTCCTGGTACTTTGCGTGCTATGCAATCGTTTTTGGGGAGTCTGAATTACTATCGTAGATTTATTGAAGACTTCGCGATCTATGCTGCTGTACTCTATTAGTTACGAGAAACGGACTACCAAGAATTAAAGGGTCGATCACCGATCAATGAAAGTACGGATCGCGAAGATGATCGATTGATCAGGGCGCAAGTGGCATTTAGTATGCTGAAGGCGAAGATCGCGTCAACCTCAATCCTACTCCATTTCGATCAAGCCAAAACACCGGTGATCGTGGTTTATGCTAGCAAGTGGGCAGTGTCTGCCGCGCTAGTGCAAGAGCATGATCAAGTATATTGCCCCGTCGCATTTGCGATCCGGACACTGAAGAGTGGTGAGCTGAATTACAGCCCTGCGAAAAGGAAGTTTTAGCACTACTGCGAATTCTGGACGTCTATTTTACGATAATGGTCGGAAAATCGATCACTGTCCTGTCACGTTGGTCTACGTTGAATTGGTTGTTAACATCCAACGGGATAGAAGGACGATTGGGGAAATGGGCTGCGATCTTGTCACAATGGGACTTGGAGATCAAGAAATGTGTGCATGGAGAAGAGGAGGTACTAGGGTAGTTAGCCGCAAGTATCACCCCTTGCACCGAAATTGATGAAGCCCTGATCGCGATCGCACCGAAAAATCAACCTCGGTAGATGATGGAAGTGCCACCTCCCACGGTTGAGAAAGGTGAAAATCTATACGTGATCAGTTTCGATGGATCTGCTAGTTTTAAGCGATGTGTTGGTGCGTTTGATGATATTGTGTGGAAATTGCTGGAGTGGAAGATCATGATCGCGGCTGCTGATCATGCACCTAACATCACGGTGAATGAAGCCGAGTATCATGGATTGCTTCTAAGTTTGGATCTACTTTCGCTATATCCCAAAGGAAGGGTGATCGTGTGTGGAGACTCGAATTTGGTGATCATGCCAATGCGAGGCGAAATAGAGTGCAAAGCACCGCGACTACAAATATTGCAGCAGCGTGTCCTAAAACTCCATCGCGAATGGCCTGATCACTATCTGATGCACGTAAAAAGGGAGTGGAACAATAGTGCCAATCACTTCACCAGTACGGCCTTGCGGGATGGAACACGGTGTGAAATTATCGATGATCACCAACTGGACGAATTAGCCCATCTCAAAAGATTGTCTGAGGTGATCACTTGGAAGAAAGATCCCACTAACCACAAGTGTTGGTGACGACGCGATCACGTAATATTCGTCAAACGCGGCCGTCAACGTGGACCGAAATACCCATATAAGGGATAAGGGCGAAACGTGATAAAAAGGCGGACGACGAAGAGAAGTGGATTTGTGATCTGCGATGTTACTTGCATGGTAAAGTCTCACAATTGAGCATATACGAGGTGAAGGATTGCGCGAAAATCGCCGACAACTATGATGTGGATGATCAAGGGTTGTTGATCTTCTGTGGAAATACGGCTAAGGAAAAAAGCTGTGATCAAGATGATCAAGATGATCGACATTCTTTGATCAAGCTCGTTTTACCTGATACCCTACACGCGGATGTCCTCCACCATTATCATGTGAGTTTGGAAGGAGAGCATCAGGGTATATGGTTGACGTATCAGCGGATCAGGCGATATTTTCATTGGCGTGGTTTATTTCGCAGCGTGCAACGATTTGTTGGGCAATGCGTAGATTGTGTAACAGGGAAATGCCAACCTACGATCAAGGTTATGTCGCCGGGAAACGTTGAAGCGACGTACCCATTTCAAGTGATAGCTATGGATCATATCCCGTCGTTGCCCCGATCAACTGATGGGCATCCGGAATTGCTGATCTGGACTGATCTGTTTACGGGTATAGGTGATCGCCAAAGCTGGATCATCTCGGACAGCTCAGAAAGTCGCCGAAAATTATGAAAAATGTATTTTGCGTCGATTTGTAGATATTGAGTTGATAAGGCATGATCGAGAGCCCAGTTTTATGTCCGACGTATTTCGTGCGTTCAACAAGATCGTGGGACAACGACAGAGTGCCACTATGGCGTACATTCTACAAGCGAACGGCAAGGCGGAAAGAATGGTGCAAACAATCAAACGAGCGATCAAGATACATGTATCAGACGTCGGTCAGAAGGATTGGAGATCGTATGCAGAACGATTGGTATTTGCACTAAATTCAACCCCTGATCAGATCCGTGGAGATACACCGTTTTACTTGAAATATGGGTGTGATCCGCGACCATCGTTGGAATCAACGCTGCAACTTGGTGGAATTCGGCGTAAAGATCGTGATGCTCGTCGGAGGAGATATATGCTGCAGAAAGACTACCGTTACGCCCGTGATCAAGTGAGTGCTCGATTGAACCAAGCCATGGATGATCGAGCTGAAAAGCATAATGATCAAGTGTCACCGCACAAGATCGTATCCGGATCGAGGGTTTGGTTATACCTAGATCAGGTGAAAGAAGGGTTCGCGAAGAAACTGGCGCATATGTGTCATGGACCTTTCAGAGTTGATGAGGTGATCGGTGATCATGCTGCAAGATTGATTACGGCCAGCAACGACTATCGCATATTTCAAGTGGTACACCTATCCAAGTTGAAACTGGTCAAAGAATTCCCAGATCGACCTACTGCTGTGCTAGCAGCTGGGGTAGAAGATCGTTTTGATTTCGATGAGGCTTTACTACCCGAAGACAGCTGGGAAAGTACCCTAGAGCCGGACGAATTTGAAGTTGATCGCATCACCAATGTCCGATCTGGTCGAAAGACTAGGCATGGCAGAACGTTACGCGAGTATCAAGTTTTCTGGAAGGGTTAAGATTAGCCATCATGGTTAGACGAGGCAGTTCCAAATTGTGATGCTTTGATCAAGGATTTCTAAAGGAAGATAATAAACCGACATCGGTTCGACGTGATGCAAGTGGACGAATAGTCCAACTAACGCATGATCGACGAATCGACTATTAAAATTGTGACTGATGAACCCTCGATTAGATAAAATCGATTGATGAAATCACGATTAATGGAGAAATGACGATTGACTTGAAGTGGTGAATGTACGATGGATATTGCGAGATATGATAATAGAGCAACGGCAGATGAGCCGATGGAAGATCAATTTACGTATATGCATGAAAAGTGACGAAGCAGATCATCATCCAACGATCCATTCTCCTCTGGAATAGGAGGAACTCGACGTTGCCGCTCGGACAGAGGAGTAGATCATGATCGCCGAGCACGTTTCTTGAGTGAGGAAGTTGGCCGGGTGAAGGAATTTTTAGATGAATCGCCCTGAAGATCAGCAGGCGAGCTTGCGGCCTGATTAGGATCTTCACAAGGGGCGCCTGTACTCGTGTCGATCTGCATGTGTAACGCCGCACCAGCCAAAACGGATTGGACGTAAGAATGTTGTGATCGCAATCGCGTAGCTTCGTTCTGAGCGCGTTGCAACTCGTCGCGTAGTGTGTCACGATCTGCTGATACCGACTGAAGATCACGTAACTGGGAAGCTTGGTGACTGAGGCGGCGCCGTGCCAACAAAGTTCCGCCTGCAACTTATATTCTGCTCAAGTAGTTCTCCAGCTCGGCATTGCTGATCGATACCCCATCGAGGCGTGCAGATAGCTCTTGAACCGTGGCTTTGGTAGCGACGAATTCCTTCATCATGACAAGATTAGCTTCACTGTCCGCCCGGACGCAATATCGTTGGTCTTTGCGCTTACTTGCCTTAGATGCCAGCTTGATCACCTTCTTGGTCAAGTGCTTGTTTTTGGAGATTGCAGGATCACGCTCTTTTTGCATCATGCCCAAGCGTTTGCGGAGTTGATCGATCGTTGCTCGATCTTGGAGTGCCGGCGCCCGTGTGATCTTGATATTGGCCTCGCAGAGGTCTTCCTCAAGGCGCGAGATCTCCTGAGATTGATGATCGATGGTCTCCACTTGGACTGATAGCTAATATCGATCTTGATCATGACCACACTCCAGATCGCAGATCCGATCGTGTTGCTATGATATGGTTTCCTCGTCGGTATTCAGTTGTTTCTTCAGTTTAGACTCACTGGCCTGGAGCTTGTTGACAGTCGCAAGAATGTGATCGCGTAAAGTCGCAGCTTTTTCGCAGAGCCACTCGATCTGCTGCTCATGTTCAGCGAGTTTTCTGGAAACGCGTGCTTTTGATCTCAGAAGAATCTTGACAGAGTCTTCAAGCATCGACAGCGAGTTGTTCAGCATGTCGATCTCCTCTTGTTGCGTGCAGGCTCGGTTGATCATCGAGATCAGATCGTCAGCCTTAGATCGAACCAGGGATGAATTGGCGTCCATGATTGACTTCATGATCGACTTGTTGAAAATGTAGTAATGGAAATGGATGATCACGACGGACATGATCGATGATGACCTGATGGGAGAAAGACATGATCGATGATGACCTGATGGGTGAAATACATGATCGATGATGACCTGATGGGTGAAAGGGATGATCGATGGTTGGCAACGACCAATAGAATTGATTGCTCGACATTAGGTAATTGGTTGATTTTAGGATATAAGGAATAATAAAGCCCTTTTTGCGTCGATCAACTAGATCATCGATTGGGACGGCGTGATAATTTCGCGCCTCCCTTTCATTGCATACGCACCTTTACACGTCCAGGGAGGGAGCACGTAGTACACTTTTTGTCCCACCGCTAGACGTAAAGTTCTGCAGAATCGTCCTTAACTCCGCCCGCTGTGTCAGCGGCCTCCTTTTTGTAAAGGCTGTTGGGAGGGTGATCAAGCCAAGTGTTCTCACCTCTTCCCCCATTGGTTTACACCTATCCTCTAGAAGTTCGGCTGCTTTAAGCGCCCCTTGGGAACTCTAGGTGATTTTTTGTAAAATCCGTCGATCTGCACATAGAAAGTGCAGATCGACACCCTTCCCCTTAAGTTTAGGCTAGGAATACAAGATATATTCGGTATTTCCTTAGCGATCTAGGTTTAAAAGGCTCGACGATCAAGTGGTGAAGACTTCCGCCACGTGATCAAGTACCCCTTCGCTGATTTCCACTAGATCGACAGCGTCGATCTGCGATCTGCGATCTACAGATCCGCAATCTCGCCAATTTGCACCTAATAGATGGGTCGATCTGCGATCTGCGATCATCGATGATCGAAATGCGATCTTCGACCCCCAGTTTTTCCCCGGGATCTCGAATCTGCGATTTGCCACCAGATCTACACCGGTCGATCTGCTACGAATTCGCTCGATCTGCATCGGAATTGCACTGATCTACGTGACCAGTCACCGGGAGTGTGGCCCACGCCCAAACCGTCGGGTACACAAGGTGAACAAGACATAGGCCTGTCACAGGACATCCGGAGGACCCCCTTCGGTAGTCGGTAGTCCGGGCGCTGTGGGAACGACTATCCAAGCCTCAAATTTGGCCAGCCGCTCCACCACATTGGCGCTCACAAATTGTTCAAAAAAGTGGCGCTTGCACATTTCCGGCAGCAACATTTGCGACTTCCAAACCTGGATGAGCACCACACGCCTATCGTGGCATCCGTTCTGCATTCACACGTGGTTCCCCTTCAACTTCGATTTCTGTGTACCTAGACAAATCATGCTGAGTGATCTGTTGGCCGAACGGACGAGAATTTCTAAGGCCTTCCCGAAAAACGCTGTTCCTCTCGGCAAATGGCTAGTCTTGACCCAAACGCGTGATCACCACCAAGATTCTGGCATGCGCTTCAACCGATACCAAACATGCTTGGGCATGTTTTAGTCAAACCAAAATGGCCTGTAAGCATCATTCTGACCCGCTCAATTTCCATCACTCTGTTTATCAGTAACTTTTTCACTGCTCGAGAAAAACGAAATCACTAGCCCTCAAACCGAGCGAACTTTCCACTAGCTCCACAGAAACGTAACGTAATTACCCAAAACATACTTTAGAGACGACTTCCTTGATAGAACCCTTTGATCCTTGACCTCATAACCTGTAGAAATATTGTGGCTCCAGCAGATTTTTGTACTACCTGGTCTGATAGTTATGACCAGGTAGGATCTTGCGTGGGGAAGGGTAAACTAGCGGCTGACTGCCGCGTGGCGAAAATCCTCATTTAAGCTGTTTTTATAGAAAGGAAAAATTACTAAATCCAAATAAACTACTAAAAGTTAAACTTGTTTTACTTAAATCCATATGCAAGCTTCAGCCAATGGGGTTTCATTTTCGTTTTAAAATACATTTTAGCCAAAACTTCAAAAAATAGCTACATGAAATATCAACAGTATTCGCATTCATCATGTCGAGCGCCTCAGTTGCCGAGCCATATAGTTATCTGCTCGGTTGGCGGGCAGATGAAGAGTGACTCAGATGTCCTGGACGACCCTCATCCTTCTTGTTAACTTCGTTAGCCGATACTTTTGCTGTCGGTCCTTAATCGACTTCCCGTTACTCATAAAGCACATTAACTGCAAAATCCTTCATATAAGCCTGCTATAATATGGCGAACCCTATCCGCACCCCATGTTTCTGATATCCGCACCCCATCTTACCAGACTCACCCACTTCTCTATTTCCGAATTATTTTGCTCACAACATTTTCTATCTCTTAACTATCGATTTCTGTTCTTGCTCATGCAAACCATGGACCTCTCCCCTCAGGCCGGCTCTACTGACTATATCCTCATCACCAGGAACATCATCTCCAAGAAGCCATCGCGGGTCAAAGGCATCAACGAAGAGCGGCTTAATAATCAGTCGTAAGTACATATCAACTCTCATCTTGCCGCTTACTTCCACGTCTTATCAGGCATAGCATCAGGAAGCCAGATTTAAAGTCATTGAGAAAAATAGAAGTGAGGGAGCCCGGTAAGATGGGGTGCGGATATCAGAAACATGGGGTGCGGATAGGGTTCCCCCTATAAAATATTCCAAAGTTTCACAAGTTGATCCTATTTTAGATTATCCAGATCGAATGGCAAGCGCTGTTAAGGATAGGTAGGTCATCATATATCATGGATAAAGTCAACATCTGCTATCGTTAGTGCTAAAATAGGGATCAACTCGTTGATCAAGCCTAGAACCATGCAGATAACACTAATTTTGACGACTCCACATGCGGATACCCTTTTCTTGCTTCCTGTTTCACCCGGTCTACTCTTACAGCGCTTCCACACGGGCTTACATCAACGACCTTGCCCTGTGCACACTAGGCTTATCAGCACAGCTTCTCTCATCATTTTTCGTAGAAGAAACTATAGCCGCGTGCACCGTATCCAACGCAGACCTGCGGCGCAGTCACTGATAGCGGCTGCATTGATGGTGGAATCGGCTGCTATAACGTGCAGATACTGTAAACTTATCGATACATTAAATCCACACAGTTCGAGAGTTGCTCCTCGTTTCGGGCCGGATTATCTACTATGCCACAGCCGGTTACCACAACGGGTTGATGCGAAATAACTCAAGGTGATGCTGTAGTCGTATCGCGGCAATCGATGACGCAACGTGCTTGTTCGATGGTCTCGGCTGCTTCAATGACCACTGTCGCTTCTGTGAGGTGAAGGAAACGCCAAAATCAACCGCGTTCGTAGGCTGCTCCAAATTTTATGCCCACCATTATCACAGACCCAACAACAACAACAGTTCCTGCGAGGAGCACGAGTAGATCACTGACGACAGGATGAAACAGATGAGTAATCACTTGCTGGAGACAGCGGTGATGTCGCTACACCTATCATCTAAATTTCAAATTAATTAAATAATTTGTATGCCTTTCATTGCACATAAATATGCCCCTAGTACTACTGGTCACGGAATTTCTCATGGATGTTCCAATTCACATCATGCGCTCCATCACCACCATTTGCATGCGACGTGTCCGTTAACGTCCCATACGACCCGATTGCACTAATTAGTGACTGGCTTGGAGCCATCCGTTGGAAGTTTGGTGGGAGCGCTATCCAGTGCAATTCACGAAGGCTGTCAACTGAGTTGCGTCGATGACCTTACAGAAGTGGCACACGTCGTCAATGCACCCGACGCCGCCAGGTTGTATTCGTGACAATGTTAATACCGACTGATGGGTCGCCTGCTTATACAGTCTGATTGCATACGCGTTGATTAGAAGGATCGTCAGTTTATGTGTGTCAACTTTTGGGGTGGATCCTGTTTGCGGACATAGTGGCTACAGTGACGCCGTGAGCATGCCGCAATCTGTGAAAACAGACGATCAGACGAGTCGGCAGAAGCGACAGACATTGGTGATGCAGCAGAATCCGCCAGCCGAGACAATGTTTATGCCGACCGCAGCGTTACCTTTAGACACTTTCAGCTTACACTCACCGTCAGTTAAAGGTGCATCTGAAGCGACTGACTGCAGTCAGCCGTGGTATTCTAAGTATCATAAACCTCCTCTTTTTTTGTTGGATAAGTTGCGCCTCGTCAGCTGACGCCATCTTCTCGTTTCATCGACCTAGCGTCCATTGGTCTGGATTAGAGCTTTACACTTGTTCGCTTTGACACTCACCAATACAGGACACCGGTGGCTTACTGTAGCTCCTCATTTTTAAATTTTCTTTCTCCCCACCTGATTGATTACAACTGAAGTTAAGTATGCGCCTCTCCTTCGTCTTTGCAGTGCTATCTACGGTTGCTCTTCAAGCTTACGGCGTTGAATACAAGGTGAATAAGATTTCGTTGCGTCAGTCCAACGACAACGGTCCTCCCCCTGATAACCGACATCATCAGAATTGAAGACGGCAGGCTTAATGTGGACACCTACGATTTACCAAGTGACATCAAGAATTGGAGCATTTCACGTTTAATTATAGCTGTAAATTTGCACTATAATAAACGCCGTCCCACTTAGCACTGACTTTAAACGTTGTCTGATCTTCTGACATCCTCTGGTCGTCTTAGTGAGACCCAAAAGCTACTCTAAAACACACTACCCACTGTTTATAATAGCTGTGAAAAATCTGTAAGGCGTCAGGTATCACACACCACTCACTATCTTCGAAAGCCGCTTCGTAGGAAACTCTGGTTCCGATCTTAATTATGCAGATGCGGAGGAACGGGAAGGCGCAAAGCGATTTAATCTCCTTCGTCACTCTTGGAGGGGCTGATCCGGGAATAGCTGAGAAGGTAAAAGAAGCAGGGCGAAACATATTAAAGAGATACTTCGGCATTGTCTTTACCATCTACAGCGTGTGCCACAGCATGCGGTGGAATTATTGTCTCATTTCCCAATTCTCTTTATCCGCTCGGTCCAGACCTGTACAGCTGCCGTCAAGTTTGTGCCTCTCGTTCATCTCAGAGTGATAGCTATGACCACTCTCGAAGATTACGGCATTGGTTACCAAACGAACAACAGGACAGTCATCCATCTCACCCCAGGTAACCCTGTTGTCCCTGATGCTGATGCAGCTCACCCGTAGAGCAGTGAAGATGACAATGACGAGAGAATGCAGAAAGGGCTAAGGAAAGACCAGGGATATTCGAAGTGGTCTAGAATTACCAAGGAACCGGTTGAAATTAATTATACTGTAATGGTAGTGTTAGAGGGTGAATTGCAGGAAAACTACTCAAAAATACTACTTCGATTTGGTATGCATCAGCAAGCAGAATATCAACATCTTCTACAGCAAAGGACCGCTCGCTTTGAAAAGTACGTTACCCATTTCACTCAGGCAAAAATGGTTGTTTATAATCCCTTAACGATTTCCATTACTTGAGTCTATACTCACTCGCGCATAGGAGTTGTTCATACTGTCCCCAAACATTAAAGTGTTCGAATGTGACGAAAATTGTCTGTCGAACAACCCACGCTTAGCTCTTTCCTGGTAGAGTCACAATCGTTTTCTCTTTCCGTACTTCTTTGCCGGATTGGCTTCGAGCCAACCCTTCCGCGGCTCTTTTCCTTAATATCCGAGATTTTCATAACGCGTTTATGTTGAAACTTTCCCTGGTCCATATTGGCGTAGAAATCGTAGAAACTTGAGTCGTAGAAGTCGTTTAATACCTTGAACATACTGAATTCGTCTTTTGTTAATTATATCGCAACCAATGTTCCGTTAACGATGAAAGTAACACCCCAAGATACTTTGTAGACTGCGTGTGAAGATAGCCAAGTCGGGGGCTTAATCAATTAAATGTGTATTGAGAAGTGATTATCTATCCTAAGATGAGATATGCATAAGAGTTGAAGTTGTAGCGATCCTCCATCTGTCGTGTACCCTACACTACATATTCGTACCTAGTAATAGGTACTAAGATTCCTAGGTACACTACCTTCACTCTTAAAGTACGAAAGTATCAATGCTATAAATGAAAATATCATTTAGCCGGTTTTTGGTATAAACCGTAATATCGAATATTTTCAGCAGTTTAACCATAGTCCACCAATCTAAAGCACGCCAAGTGCGTCTTGTAGAAAAAGGTAGTTTTTGCGCAGTCTTCTGCAACCTGACCTAAAAGTTCTGATCAGGTAGGTCAGCGTAGACAGGGCGCTAAACGGAAGTGTAAAATAAGGGAAAAGTTAAGTGTATTAGATAAACTTAGAAAGTTCAAAATTCATAAACTCTTTACAAAATTTAATCTTGAATTTCTGACCTGTGCATCCGTATGCATTAATAGCCGATGCGGTTTCATTTTTTGAAATTAGATTTTCACCGAAACTTCTAAAATGGATAGAGCTGAACTGCTCAAGAAAAGGTCGAGCTATACCGATCTGTTGACAAAGAACATTAACGCGCAACGAATGCAAGAATTGCGGGAACAAAGAAGATATGATTGACTTTATCAATGATTGACTTTATCAATCATATCTTGTTTGTTCCCGCAATTCTTGCATTCGTTGCGCGTTAATGTTCTTTGTCAACAGATCGGAAATCTCCATACTTGGCACTTGCATCACCGTTACCACGCCCTTCTTCACATAATATTTTAGTAATATTTTTCTGATGTCAATATGTTTCGTGCTTACAGCAGTAGCCTCACTTTCGACATTCCATATCGCCTCTTGATTGCCAATCTTCAACTAAAGCGGTGTCTTGATATGTAATCCAACATAGAACACTTTCTTCAAAACGAGCGCTTATTTTCCAGCACTGCCGCCGCTACAAACTTGGCTTCAGCTGTAGACAATGCAACTGAACTTTACTTCTAGAACAGCCAACATATCACGACTCCATTCACTTGAACCACTTCAGCGCGAATGCTCATACGATCCGTTTTTCTCTCCAAAGTCCGCATCCGTGTAACAAGTGATCTGGATAGGCATTGGTAGGTCTTCATCATGCTGTAGACGTATCTTCAACGACTTGGTCCTTTTAGGTATATGACTACCCAAGTCGCTGCCTCGTAATCTCCAACGTTACAGCATGGGCGTGCGTGGTGGCGTAATGCACGGCAAATAAGATGTCAGAACGACTGCATTGGGATATCAACAGAAAATTTCCAAACAAAGACTGAAAACTCTTGATACAGTGTAAAATTTCACCAGAAGGGCTCTTCACACTCTTTCATCATCGATATCCATCACAGGTGTTTTGGATGGGTTTGCCTTCCTTAATTTGTGCGTATTCTGGAGTTCATCAATTGTCGTCTCTTGTATCCACCATTCGGACTTCCGGTAATTCAGATGCCCAAAACGTTTCGGCATTACCCAAATCCTTCAGCTCGAGAATCTCCATGCCTTTGAAAAAATGCTTCACTACTTCAGTCGTAGTCCAGTAACTGATAGGTCGTCAACATATGCTCCAACCCAAATAGTCGCATCGTTCGTTCTTTTGACACAAATGCATGCGTCTGTAACACATTCCGCGAGCCAAAACCTTGCAAGGTTTCACATAGCATCTAGTGCCAATCTTCCAGCCTGCTTTAGACAGTAATTTTTTTTCGTAACTAGGGTTTATAAAGTATCCGCATAAAAATGAAACTGTCCTATCATTAACCGTAACTTATTCTGACTGATTTCTTCTCGGCTGTTGATTGGGTCGTTTGTTGTAGTATTTCAAAACTAAACCTCACGACTCATCTTTCGACTGCATACCAAACATTTCCGGAATATCTTTTGTGATTTCCATACCTTGTGGCACTTTGAGGTGGATAGTATATCCATCCTAAGTTTTTTGTATTCGGGTTAGCGCTACGCACACCTCCGTGCCGCGGTGGCACACCCCAAATTTGGACCATCGTATGGATAACCTTGACTTTATTGATCTCCATACCGCTGGAAAACGTGAAAAAAAGTATTGGCCATAAAATCTTCAACAACGCGATTAACGCGTTCCGTCTGACCGTCCGTATGCGGGTGATCCGCAGTGGACATGAGGAGCTTGGTGCCCAGCACCTTAAACAACGCTCCCCGGAACTGTCCCCTAAATCGGGGATCCCTATCCGACACAACGGAATCGGGTAGATCATGCTGTCGAAAGACACGGTCTAGGAACACTTCCGCTGTTCCTTGACTTGCTTGTCGCCTCTTGCGACAAAACCTGGCGTTCTACCTTGTAATGGTACCGTCTGATCGTAATTTAGTCTTATAGACCCACTTTGCTTCTAACCAGGTTGCCTGCAAGGACGTGTTGTGAAGTGTACCACAAATTCGGTCACTTTTGGTCCAGGCAGCTGGTCGAATTTCGATTTGGTCTAAACAAGGGGGGCTTTTTAGCCTATCAGATTCAAGGAGTGCCAAGAACGCAAGTTTTGGTGAGTCACCTGACATTGGGTATTTTACATATTTTCATGTGGGTACATATTGGGACCGTAGGGAGGTAGTATTGGTTAGAGTTGTGGATTTGCCTAAAAGAGAAGAAGTCGTTTGGAATCTTTTGGTTTTGCCTTCGGGATAACACCTCAAAAGGAGGGCGTTTAATCCTTTGCTATGTGCATCAGTCGCCTCCGCCTGCCGCGGAGTGTTTGGGAGCAGAGGGTCGAGTAATCCCCTCTAGCTCATTCTACCCGGTCTGGACGCGCCACACGCGCATTTGGACAGCCGGAATTCCCTCGACGGGAGCACGCATTGGTCGACTTCCTCAAGTTTAAGTCACGTACGTTTGGAACGTACTAACAAGTGGATTTGTCTTTACGTGGAGACATCGTTTGTGGAATTCACGAGCATATTGGATCTTTACGTGGACATATTGGTTTACTATAACATTGGTTGGAGTTTAGACCGGCTTTGGTCTTCTCTCATATTGGTCAGGGGCTACACCGGTTGAGTGGTCTACCCTCTATTA
>CM047583.1:1712181-1729920 GCA_026184515.1 Peronosclerospora sorghi | reverse complement strand
GGACGATCAGATCGGATCGCAAGCGAAGGTCCGCGGGGTACCCCCCCCGTAAGTTGGAAGGCTGGGCACGATGGTGGTCAGGTTCTCGACACAACTGTGTTTGATTTTGTACTTGACTCCACCACAGACGCCACTCGTTCTTAAGATTGATAATAAGAAATATGGAATGTGATGTTAGGGCCGGAAGCAAAACATATTGATATCAACTCAAGCTTTTGATATATTATGCGAAAAAAGGAATCGTTACGGCTACTCATGTTTCAAATGTGGAGAGGGTTGACTACTTACAAAGTACTTGAGTGCGCAACGTATGAAGAAATTGCGAATAAAATTGGTTTGGATTAATTGCTTTACAGCCTCCGTGTTTCAGGAGAAGTGTTGAAGTCACATCTAGCCATTTTGAAATTTTGCCTAAAATGTATTTCACGAAAATGAAACCCGATTGTCTGAAATCTGCATATGGATTTCAACTTACAATTCAAGTTTAACTTTTAGTATTATTATATTTGGATTTAGTAACATTACATTACATACTTTCCAACTTCTAAAAACAACTCAGGTGAGGATTTTCACCGCGCAGCAATTCCGCTGATTTACCCTTTCTCACCGCAAGATTTATCTGCTCAAAACTGTCAGACCAGGTATTATAGGAACTCCTCTGGGGCCACAAAATTTCTACAAATATGGCCTGATCGGCGATGGCTAATGTTTTCTCGTTTGACGATGGTCGGTGAGATCCGGTCGATGGCGTCAATATTCAGGGCGGATCGCCCCTATTAGGCACCAAATGATACTGTAATGTCGCCATAGCTTCCTTAAAACTTCTTGATCCAGGTCAAATAACTCGTTCGGATCGCAGGATCCAGCGGTGTTTCCGACCTTGATCGGATCAGGTCTAAAAAGCCTTCAGTTTCCGGTCGTGATATTTTTTTAAAGTTTATTAATAAATATTATTTTTTTATAAATATTATTTTTATTTTTCCAATTATAATGTATTTATTACGTAAAATATTTAATAAATTATATTTTGGCGCGGTGAATCGGCCTTCCACTTTGCCTAGAATCTGTGGCGGCTGATCTGCATGACTGGATTATCCTTCAAAAAATCTTCCTAGTCCGCGAAGGTAGAATACCCTCTCCAAGTGACGATCAGAACCCGCACCCATCTTCTTGGGAGCCATCCCCTCTTCCTTCTCATGGAAAACGAAATTGCCGATCTCCACCCGATATGCCTGAGATTACGTTGGACTATCTGACGGTTGGTGATCTGGACGTGAAAGATCCATCGGCTCAAGAAGAGCATCTGGAGAAGACGACACTTCTTTATCGTTTAGGATAATGCATTTCGCCCCCTCATCCGCCTGTACGACTGTGTGTGACATTGATATAGGTAAGCGAAGTCTATCTCCCAACATTGTCGTCGAGTACCCCATAATATAGGGAAGCTTTTCGATTCATAAAAATTCTATCGTCCGACCGTCGACGTCGCCTGGGAGTCGCCGATCTTAATCGCGATAAACAAGAACTGTAATGACATTAGATTATGTATTTAATACTGATTGGTTAACCGATTGAAGAAGTTGATGGTCTACCCGATGTCTTTGATCCAAGATCTATTGAAGATCTGGAGAAGGAATTTGCGGTATTCTCTTTGATATAGCCAGTGGATCTTTAAGTGATGTTGATGAAAAATTAGGCTCGTGGAACATCCGGATTTGCCACGCCTTTCGTTCTCTTTAAATGGAACAGGATACCGTTCGAATTGAAGAACGCTTCTCAGATTTATCAGATCCTGATAAATCAGAAGTGTGACAATGCGTTGCACGTATATTTCAAGATCAATCCCAATCGGGATTCGATTTAACCACAGGATGTGTTTACATACGGTGAGCCAGATCGGATCGAAGATTATGGATCTGTGGCACGCGATCGTATATTGATGACACCGTGGTTACTACGACCTCTTGGGATATGTAGTGTGAGGAGGTTGAACGACTACTGGACACTTGATAACGCTAGAACGTACCGACAAAAGCGCTCGAAAGCTTTTGGGAACGCCTGAAGTCTATTACCTCGGTCAAAATAAGTCGATCGTCGGTTTGGAAGCGACCCCCAAGGATATGGACTCACTTAGTAACCTGATATTCTCTATATCGTTAAAGATGACGGTGCAGTCCTTTCTTGGAATCTTAACTTACTACATCAGGTTTATAGAAGATTTTGCGTTCTATGTAACTGTACGATTTAAGGGAAGTAGACTATCTCTTTCTTCAGGAACAGGATCGGCAGAAAACTACGCCGATCGGATCTCATGATCATACGGTTTGATTTATTATTGCGTTTGGTGTGTTTAACGCAAAAATAGCGTCAACATCGATCTTAAAACATTTCGATCTGGCCAAAGTTTTGGTAACTAGCACGCAACAATGGACTATCTTTGCTGCCATAGCATAGGACTATGGTGGCGTTTTACTGTCCAGTTACGTTTACTAGTCATGCGCCCAAGGCCAACAAAACTACTTACAGCGTTGTGGACGAGCCAGTGTAGGCACTGTAGCGAATTGGATGTTTATTACACGTTACTGGTTAGAAGATAATCGTACAGCGATCTACCTTGGCTTGGCTATTAACGGCGAAGTGAGGTGACTCACTTGCCAGTTGGATGATGGCCGGACCAACAATCGCATTGGTCGCTAGAGTTAGTAAAATGTACCAGGGAATCCCAAGACCCGAGGATCGCGCCACGGAAATCACTAAGACAGTTGATCGCCCTACCGCACTGGTCGATCGTAACGAAAATCTGATCTTCTGACTTTTGACGAATCGGCGAGGGTGAAGAAAAGGGTCGGAACATACAGCGCCATACTGTAGAATTTACTGTGTTATCTGCTGCGACAGATTACACACCTGAGATCACGGTGAATGAGGCCAAATACCGCGGTTTCCCAGCCCCAGATGGGTTGGATCTATGGGGACTCGATCTTGGTTATCCTGTGGATCACAGGTGATATCGATAGCAAAGCGCCTCGTTTCAATTAGCAGAATGATCGGGTTATGAACGTGTAGGCGTGGCCTTATCATGATCTACGTCACGTGAAAACGGGATTGTAATAGAAGTGATGATCACCTGGTGACTAGGATCAGGTCGTATTGAGATTACGGATCGAGACTTGTTCGTGGAATGGATGAAATGAATTGGTGACCGAGATGGTCCGACTGAAGAAGGCAAAAGGCGTATGAGACACGACCAAATCACAAGTCTGCCTATCAAGCGGTCATAGACCGATCACAAGCAAAATTATGAGCGAAGACAAAGTTGAGTTCCTACGTGTCTAACCAAATCTTCGGATCTAGAGCAAAAAAGAATAGGTACCCGACCTGAAGGCTTACGTGCGCGGAGGGAGAACTGACTAAGCTGTATAGGGGACAAAAGACTTCACCATGATCACAGCAAAGTACGAGGTAGATGCAAACGTTCTTCTGTTTTTCTATCGAAAACAGATCATGTTGATGCGGATCCGGACCGATCGGCAAAATTGGTCGTTGCAGAAACTCTGTAAGCCCAATGTACTTCATCAAAATCATGTAAGTCTAGAAGAAAAAAAAGGGGTTTAGCCGAAACGTACCACAAGATCATATCTCAATTCCACTGGAGAAAACTTTAGTGCAACATCCAACGCCACATCGGTATTTGTACGGATCGTGAGACGGGAAAGGTATGCTGACGATCCAGTGCGGATCGACCTGAAATATTCATCCTACCTATGCCTCTCGAGCCATACCCATGGATCATACCCCATCTGTCGTGGCCGACACTAAACTCTTGATCTGGATCGATCTATTAGCTAGTCTGGTGATAAGTAAGGTCTGAACCACCCGAACCTCACAACTAGCGCTCAAATTTATGAAAACCGGGTTATCAGATGGTCAGTTCATGTGACGTGATCCGTCACGATCGGGAGACAGGTTACATAGCCGACGTGTTCAGATTTCTTAACAGGATACTAGGCTGAAAGCAGAGCGCAACAATGGCATTTATATCACAATCCAATGGTAAAGCGGAACGAATGGTCCATATTTTTACCAAGGCAATCAAAGGTATGTGGCCAATCTAGAGCTGCAGGATTGGGGTGAATACACTGAGCAATTCGTCTTTGTTTTAATTCGTCTTTATTGGTAACGGAGTATCTGGGAGGCGTCGTACCAATTTGGTATAACAATGTAGCGATCGGGACGCTCGGCGAAGGTTCAAAGACGTTATGAATATGTAGGAGAGCAAGTAAATGAAGAATTTGACGATCAATCCGAGATCAAATCGATCTGTTTTACGACCAAGCTCGACCTCACGGTATTGAGCCTGTCTCAAGAGTCTGGATCTAGGTAGATCGGGTCAAGAAGGAGATGCGAAGAAACTAGATAATATGTGGCACGGATCGTTTAGAGACGCCGACCTGGTAAAGAACGACTTATTACCGCCGGAACAGATTATAATATATTCGTTGACCTATTCAAGATTAAGTTGGTGAGGGAGTACGCCCATCAACCAAAGACAGTGTGTATGGTAGAAGCGCGCGAAGATTATTTCGAGAAGCCCCACCACCCGAAAATAGCTGAAAGAGGTCGTTGGATCGGAACTAGTTCGAGGTTGAGCGGATTGCGGATGTCTAGTTGGGCAGAAAAGTACGTTATGGCTAGTACATCGCAAGTTCTATGTGCAAGGAAAAGGATAAAACAAACCCACCTGAATTGAAGAGTGTGTTTTGATTATGAAGTTTTTCTAAGAGCTTTTGAACGTGAACACACAAGTCACAAACGTTTCCAAGTAATGCAGACGCACGAAGAAGATGATTGGACTTCGCACTACGCAATTCGCAGTAGAAGGAGATTTATCGGCAACTATTGGCCATCCGGAGAACTAATCGGACAGCGATCCATCTCGATCTGTAAAAGTTAATCAATGAGGATGCAGATTGAGCACCGATCTGATCAAGATTGGTTTGCGCTGATGAAGAGTTATTGCCAGGTGCCGTATGAATGTGCGGCTGTTTGCAGGTTGACGACTTATATTTTTTTGTTATAAATTTGGGTTGTGGAGCTTTGGTTTGTGGAGGGCTTCTTTCGGTTGGAGTTAGACGGATATAAACGTTATTTCATATCATCATGATGATTACTATGGAATGGCTTGATTTTTATCGGGGTCTAAAGATCGAATATACCAAAACGTAAACGGTGATCGGAATATTAAGCATCAGTTAAACTTACGTTGTAGATGGTGCCTCGCGGGATGATCATGTATGTTATCCCGAAACCGGTTTTTCTTTGGCTCGAAACGATTGACTTCGGTTAACGATTCTTGTTGGGTCTTGCCCTTTACTGAAACTCGTACCCTGGACACCATGCCTTTGCCGGACATTAGCGTTTTTCAACCCGAAGTCGGGCCATGTGAAAGACACGTTGATACAGGAAAATTACCAAGTCACCTTCACCAGCTTGAATGTCTCACAAAAAAAAGATCCACAAATCGAGCCCCACGTCGACTGCGGAAGGGTCAAAATAGGCCAAGACAGGATCGACCTCTTGGTCCATGGTATATCGTGCAACGACCCCCAGCTTGCCTGATTGGGAGCTGGCCAATTTTGAGCTGTTTTCGGAAAACTTGAGACCAAGGGCTGGTAGCCTATCCATCGCCGCCATGTCTAATCTAGGATTTTCTATGGCCCTATCCGCATGAGATCGTCAACCACAGGTCCGGTGACCAATCGGATCAAGATTAACACGGCGCTTCATCACATTCAGAACATTCCTGTAGTCCGGTCATGCACCGACGTCTTCAGGGAGATATATGTAGTCGCAGCAGTTGGAAGTTTAGACGATGATATTTGGCAGTGGATTACGATCCGACTGGCCACCACCTACATTTGACGATTTGTGTAGATTTGCAGCTTTAAAAATGATTGGAGTATTCGATCGACAATTAGAGCGATGCGATTGGGGAAGAATTTTAACTTTAGTTGTATTTGCCAACGTCGACGTTTTCCGAATCCGGCCTTTAGTCTTGGGTTTACATCAGGGACGTGCAACACACCGAGGGGCGAACTTAACCCTGTATTTGGCATGTTGTTTAGGTGGAATAGATTTCACCGATGGGCTCGCAGCTTGATAACTGCCCGGTCGGGGTGCCTCGCGTGCATTTGCCCGTTCGGATGAATTAAAGTTCCCAGAGAATTGTCAAAACCGATCCAAGAAGAACCGAGCGAATCAGGATCAGATAACGGATGAATTCATGCTTCCATTTAAAAGCTCCCATTTCAAAGCCAGACCTAATTTTCGGTAACATCTGGTTCGGCCCCTACCAAAAAAGCTCTTTGACTGTCTTGTTCTATTGGTAGAAACAAATCTTCAAAGCCCTCATCTTTCACATTCAATTGTACTATTGGGGCTAACGTTTACAAGTTAGACCGTACGCAGGTCGAATCGAGACAGCCGTCGATCTGCTCTCGGGAGTGCCCGCAACATTTGATGATGGTATGCATCTGGGTGAGCTGTGTTGACCGAGACATATCAAATGTAACAGGGTTACATTTGGTTACGTTGGTGTACGTAAGCACACAACGGTTGAGGTCAAGTATTGACCGGTTCAAAAGGTTTGGACCTATTGGTTGTTTTAACCAATCAGGGCGTGAGCCCTTGGTGGAGGCATGGAATTCTGCTACGTGTTGGTTCACAGGTGGTGTATATTACATTTCGGCTAGGTACGAATTGAGTAAGTTCTACTTAGTATTACATAGGGTTTACATTAGTTTATTAATTTAGGCTAATTACATGTTAAATATAAATCAGTTTTCAGATACACTTCAGACTGCTAGTCGCACGACCCCGAACGGTCGCGCGCGCAGTGAGTGTTGTAGCAAAAGGGAGCACCTCCCTTAGCTACCCCCTTTCTAAGGGAAGCCTTGTAACAAGGCGTTAGTGTTTAGTAACTGTAAACTGAGGGAATCTTCGCCCCGAGTAAGAGAGCGATCTCTTGCTAAGTCCTTATATAAGGGCGTATCGGCTAAGTAGCGGCGTATCGCCACTTAAGGAAAGTCTTCCTCTGTGCGCTAGCCGCACCGTGCGTGTACGCACCTGCTACATCTGCTAGCACTTGTATTCAATCCAACAGCTCTGTTGGTAGACGACAACATCTTCTTTAAAGGATGAACCAGGAGGATTGGGGTAAGCTAACCCCCGTCCAACAAGAAGCCTTTAAAAGGCTGTTATCCATACTGGCTGACGATGGAATTCAGCTCCTAGTGGATCAGGGCCTTGAGGCCGTGCGTGAGAGGGTTAACGCCCTCATCTACCACGAGGCGAATTTTCGTGGAAGTCATTCCACGTCTACGGGGGTGCGCCCTCCGTTGTCCTTTAAGACAAAGGAATTCACCGGTGAAAAAGGTGATAACCTTTATGTGTGGCTTCGCGAGGTCGAAACGGCCTTCGCCACAGCGAATGTGATCGAGGATCACTTGCAAGTGGGACTTGCACTAACCCATCTTACGGGCAAAGCCCGTACTTGGGCGTTTACGTGTACGTATTCGGTCACGGAAGTGTTCCCGACCTGGGGAGTACTTAAGCAAAAGCTTATGGACATGTATGTCACGCCTGATCTGGTTTTCCAGAATCAGCTGGCGTTTTTGAGGTGCCGTCAGGGCACTAGGAACTTGGAGACATACATCCAAGAACTTAAGACCCTGTTAGCAGGGATGTACGCCAAAGCGTATTCGGACGATGTGTCCATTCCCGTATTCATGGGAGGCCTGAGCGAAGGGCCAGCACGTTCGGAGCTCTTCCGATGCCGACCCCAATCAGTGGGGGAGGCGTTTAAGATGGCGTTCAACGCCGAAAGGAACTTTCGTTCCTCTAAGGTGGGTCCTGAACCCATGGACCTTAGTCAGGTCGAAGCGGAGGAGAAACCTTCCGCTAGGAGTCACTCTGACTCCTTCCCACATGGCTTTGAAGCGGAGATCCTTGCAATGCTGCAGCGGCATGTGTCGCTAAGATGCTTCCTGTGTGGAAGCACGGATCATCTGCGGAACAGATGTCCGAAAAATCCCCAGCGAGACACTCGCTATAAGGGGACGAGGGCGGGTAAAAGGCCTTCTCTCAAGCCTTCGGGAAACGACGTCTCCCAGTAGGTGCGGGGGGGGGGGGGGGCTGGGGGATCCCTCAGTGCTGTTAAATCCCAGGGTAGGGGTCGACAGCATAAAGTCCCGAGGGAAAAATGTGCTTTCTAGCACCGAGTTGGTGTACCAGCCAGGTTTGCTGGTCGTCCTTGCGGACGTGAAAGGCTTTGATAAGCCTTGGAGAGTCTTGATAGACTCTGGAGCGTCTGAAAATTATGTCAGACGGGCTTCTGTGGAGAAGAGTCGGCTGTATGCCGAGGCCCTAGAGGCACGTTCTCGTGACGTTGTCACGGTCCGTCTAGCGACGGGCGTACAGGTGTACCCAAGGTCTCGATTGACCTAAAGCTGAAGTTTGCAGACTTTTATAGCTCATAACGTTGCCTAGTACTGGATTTGGACTCGAGGTATGACCTCATTCTTGTCATGAAGTGGCTAGAACGCCACGGGTCATGGATAGACTGGAAGTCTAAGTCCATTGGATCAACGCACCCGCGGTCGGGTGAAGCATTGGCGAGTCATGAACCCACCTTTGCTCGATCGCAAAAGCGATTCTGGCGTGAGATTCCAGAGATTGGGATGTCTGAGATGATCAGTCCCAACGAGGTCAAGGAAGTGTTCCTTGACGAGGGGGATTCGGCGGTTAATCCCCACGCCGTTATAGGCGAGACTGGTGAGTAGCCAGTGGTAGAGGTGAATTACTCTGATGTTAAGCGCGAGGCGCTTCCTAGAGAAGAGACAAGAGAGTTGTCTTCTGCAGTTCGGGGTTCCCGACCACGCCTTATTAGGCGAAGATGCTGCGACTCCAGTGGTAGGGGTAGATACCCCTGTGGTTAAGCACGAGGCGCTTCCAAGCGGAGAGACCCGTAGTTCGTCTCTTCCGCATGTCGAAATTGATTCCGACTACGCCGTTGTAGGTGAGACCGGCGAGTCACCGGTGGTAGAGGTAGAGACATCTGTGGATAGGCGCGATGCGCTTCCAATAGATGGGGCAATTGACTCCCCCCATCTGTGTCCCGGGGTAAGTCCCGAGGGCAGTAGTTAGCAGTCCTATCGGATGCAGAATAGTTTGACAGGTGTTGTCACAGAAGGCGTAAGCCTAGAACGTTTGCATGGGGCAGGCGAACTATTGACGTTGGAAGAGATATCCTCCAACGAGTTTGAGACTTCTGTAAAAGCAGGTGAGCTCGACGAGATCGTCGTGTTGCGTCCGGAATAGGAGTTGAACTCCTCATCCACAATGGACGAGTCAGTTTTGGTGCAAACCAAACAGGCATTGAATGCCAGAAGCGGCCTCAAGTTTCTTGCGGATCCTGAGGACCCTTACCATTCCTTGTCGAAGGAATTTGGAGATGTCATTAGTGACAACTCGCCGATGGGGTTACCACCGGATCGGGGAGTCCGACATGAAATCGATTTGGTTCCTGGAACCAAATACTGCGTAACTAGGCAGTGGTATCTCCCCAAGGAGAAATGCGACGTCATCGACGCATCCTTCAAGGGGAAAGAAGAGGCAGGGATGGTACGGGAGAGCAAGTCTCCCCACTCATCTCCCACTTTTTGTGTTCGTAAACCGAACGGAAAGTGGCGCATTGTGCATGCGTACAACAGGCTGAATGCAGCTACTGTACCCATGCAGACTCCGATTCCTCGGAAGGATGTCCTCCAGAACAATATGGCGGGCTGTACTGTATACAGCGCCTTAGATCTGGTGGAAGGGTATTATCAGGTGCTCATGCGAGCATCCGATATTCTGCTTACAGCGGTCAGCACGCCTAGTGGCATGCTGTGGGAGTGGATTGTTATGGCACAGGGGCTTTCCAATGCGTCAGCCACTTTTAATCGCTTGGTGAAACAACTCTTCCGCCCTCATAGAAAGTACGCTCAGACGTACTTCGACGATATATTCGTTCATAGTCGCGCGGAAGGTGACTAGTCTGATGTTCAAACGCACCTGATACACCTTCGAGCGGTGCGAATTAATGCGAGAGCATAAGTTATATGCAAACGCATCCAAATTTATTTTTGGTGCTGAGGAAATTCCTTTCCTCGGATGCTTCATCGGTAAGGATGGAGTGCGGGCGGATCACGCAAAGGTGAAAGCCATTGTGTAGTGGCCTTAGCCTGTAAATCTTAGAGATTTACGGAATTGACTTGGACTATCCAATTACCTCCACAAATATAGCAGGAACTACGCTGAGATGGCAAAGCTATTAACTGACCTTCTTAAGAAGGACATAAATTGGTGTTGGGAAACCAAACACCAAACCGCCTTCGAAGCGGTTAAGGGTAGATTGTTGAAAGGCTCGGTTCTTGCTCTCCCAGGTTCTGGGAAACCTTTTAGCGTCGTCTGCGACGCCTCCGATTTTTCAATCGGATGTGCTTTGTTACAAGCAGACGATGCGGGACAAGAACGCGTGATTGCGTTTGAGTCGAGGCAGCTTAAAGCTGCAGAAAGGAATTCCCCGATCATGATAAGGGGCTACTTGCTATGAAGTATGTGTCGTAAAGCGGAATTTTTTATTAGGCTACAATAGGGCCTAATGTTGGACATTTTATTAGGCCCATAGGGGCCTAATATTATGACTAATATTAGGACCTAAATTAGGGGCCTGATAGTGGACGCAGATAGTGGATAGAGTAGTACATAATTAGGTACCGCCATGTGTACCACGGTGGGTACAGTAGTACGTACCACCGTGGTGTACATAGACAGGATATAGAAGGAACACGGAAGATGTGCTGATCACTTACAGGTACGCGGCGGACACCAGCGAACAAACAAGGAACAAGCGGAAAATCAGATCGACTGATGGACGGAAGGCGTTTCGAATGGACGATGCGGATTGGTTGAAAGTAGGAACAGGGTAGATCTAAGGGTTTAATTACTAATAAAGTTCTCCTTTTGCGTACGATCGCGCTGATCGTTTTTGGGAAGGCACCTTTGCGCCCCCACCTTATTGAAACCTCTACGTCCCGGGAGGAAGCAATACGTGCGTTTTTGGCCCACCGGTTGGCGTAGAGTGTGAGAACTCACCCCGCAACTCCGCCCGCAGTGTCTGCAGTTCTTCGTTTAAAGGTTTTTGGTTTTGGGAACGTGATCGAGCAGTGCTCTCACCTCTTCCCCGTGAAAATAACGTTTGGCCCCTAGAGTTCGGCTGCTTTAAGCGCCCCACGGGAACTTTAGGAGGATTTTAATATAAATACCTTTTCCTCATATAGTCTAGGATAGGAGCGCATTGATTTGGGCGTTCCTTAGCTGTTTGAGGCTTAGAGGCTCCGCGATCAGGCAGTGAAGACTTCCGCTGCCTGATCAAGTTCCCCCCTACCGATCAACACCTGATCGACACTTTTTGCGAATCGTGATCGTGATCGCTGATCGCAAATCGCGCCAACTGCTACTTGAGCAACTTCCGGTGCTTGATCAAGTACGATCAAGGTATATTACGACTGGGCAGCAGCTTTTAGCCCCTGATCGAGCCTTTCAGTACCTGATCGCACTTGCGATCAAGACACCTGATCGCATCTGCGATCAAGACAGAATATTGTTGATCGACGGTTATTAACGTCAGCCAAATCCTTATCGCGCCTAATCACGACCGATTGGCTTCGTTTCAGTACCTGATCGCGACTTGCGATCAAGACCGAATACAACTGAACTGCGGCTATTAGCATCAGCACCAGCCTGATCAAGCCTGATTGCCACTGATCTACATCGTTTCAGCGCCTGATCTCATCGTACTGCCGCCTGATCGCACTTGCGATCAAGACGGAATATTGCTGATCGTCGGTTATTAGCATCGGCCCAAACTTGATCAAGCCTGATCGCGGCTAATTGACGTGGTTTAAGCACCTGATCGCACGTGATCACGCCTGATCGCATCGGTTGTGTCGTCACAAGTTAGTTAATTCAATCTTGCACCAAGAATTCGCTGTGCGCTGTCCCCGCCACCTGAGGAGCGACCCACGACTAGCCGTTGGGTACACAAAGTGAACAAGAACACAAGCAGTAGAAGACATCCGGAGGATCCCCTTCGTTAATCGGCAGTCTGGGCGCCGTGGTACCGCCTGATCAAGTCTCAAAAACTTCGATCAGCCGCTCCACCACATATGCCCTTGTCAAATTTAGGGTTCACCTACTCGGCTCAAAGCCGTTCGTGGTTTATACTGACCACGCGACATACGAACAGCGACAAAGTCGCCTCATCTCTCGCAACGGATGGCCCGTTGGCTCTCCTTCTTTGCCGAGTACAACTTTGAGGTTAAGTATAAACCTGGCAAGCAGAACGTGCTTGCAGACGCGTTGTCGCGTTGTCCCGATTACGAGCTCGCTCACGCGACATTCATCACCTCGTCTGTGGTGGATCTCATACGCCAGACGTATGGGAAAGACCCACAATGTATGGCGCTTATCATCTCGTTGGGTGACAAGGGACTTGGCTTGTCTGAGCCTAGTCTGTCAAGTCGAGCTAGAGCTCGGTTACACCGTTAAAGTTACTTTGACGGTTTGCTATATTATAGCACGAGCGCGGAGTACACTCCGCGGGTGGTAGTTCCTCATGATGAGGAACTAAAGTATAGAGCCTCTTTGAAGCAGATGGCGCCCCTACCGGGGGTCATTTAGGTCGATATAAGACCTACAGCGCTTTAAGCGCTTTGTATTGGTGGCCCAAGATGTATAAGTGGGTCGGTGCGTACATTCGCACCTGTGAGACGTGTCAGAGGGTTAAACCCTCTGTAGATTCAGCGGCGCCTTTGGCTAGCTTATCCGTTTCTACGGAGTGTTGGAAATCCATCAGTATGGATTTTATCTTCGGTTTTCCGAATAATAAGGCTGGTATCACCGGCATATTGGTCTTTGTAGACCGTTTGAGCAAGATAGCTCCCCTGGCGGCGGTGTCAGAGTCCATTTATGGACAAGGAACGGCGAAAGTGTTCTTAGACCGTGTTTTTCGATAGCATGGTCTACCCGATTCCCTTGTATCGGATAGCGATCCCCGTTTCACGGGATAGTTTTGGGGGGCGCTGTTTAAGATGCTAGGCACAAGCTCCTTATGTCCACTGCGGATCATCCGCAGACGGACGAACAGACGGAACGCGTTAATCGCGTTGTAGAGGACATTCTCCGGAGTTTATGTCCGGATTCTCCAAAGAGTTGGAGTGAGATGCGCCTGTGGCAGAATTTGCTATAAACATTAGGTTCATGCATCTACGGGGTTTACCCCGTTTTTACGTGAACGGATTAGTGAATCCGAGGGTTCCGTTGACGCCACGTGTGTGTGGCCCAGGGCTTGAGGGGGGAGGACAGCCCTGTATCTGTGCGAAAGCACATCGATAAGTTTTTATCGACGCGCCTTAGTGTCTTACGACACGTTTGCGACGCCATGGCGGAAGGCAAAGAAAAGCAAAAGGAACAGGCCGACCGCAAGGGTCGGCGTAACAGAAAAGCGTATAAAGTAGGAGAAAGTGTTTTATTAAACGCTAAAACCTTACTACACATGAAGTTTCTAACGTGTTACGGAACAAACTTCGCCCCAGGTTCGTGGGGCCTTTCAAGGTGCTAGCCCGAAAGGGCCTGGCGTATACCTTGGATATCGCGAAGGCGATGCGTACAAATACAACCTTATTTGTGGGTATTCTTAAGCCATACCAGAACCCGGAGGCGGTTCCCCTCTTGGAGGAGGTTGGGAAGTCATATAGCCGTAAGGCACGACGGTACGGAGTAACATCTCCGTCAGGGTCGAAATGTGACCACGAAACTCCGCAGCGACAGACTCGAGAGAGTCAAGCCGCCTCTCGATGCGGTCAATCGCACTACCATCATCGCGGAGTCCCTTCTGGACGTCCAGGATTCGACGGCTGTGTCGATCACAGCGCTAGTGAACCTCACGTCGCAATTGCGCGACCTCCTCCTCCAGTTCTCTATTCGGAGGGTAGCTTACATTACCATATGGAGCGTCTGATGGCGCGACGCCATCATCGTGGTGAAACCCAGTATCTGGTGAAGTGGAAGGGTTATCCACATTCACAGAGTTCGTGGGAGTCCGAGACTCCCCTGCGGCAGGATTGCCGTGACGTCGTTGACGCTTTCGAGCGGGAGAATCCCCTGCGATTCAACGACCAAAGGGGCGGAAGAAGGCACTTCACTCCCAATATCTGGGAGTTCGCCGGAGGCAGATGCAGAGTTTGCATTGCTCTCCGGCACCACATCGAGGGCAGGGGCGCTAGCAGGGAGCGTGAAATAAGGGGCAGGTAATATTTTTTTTGGGCATTGATCGCCTTGCTGATGCCAGGAGGTATACGGGCTGGGGGTATACGGGATGAAGACAAACGAAGGTTAGAACAGGTTCAAGGTGAAGACCGGACATGCATGCTTACGTTGTGTCGCCTGTTGAGCAATCTGCTCCTGGAGACGTGCGATCTCTTCAAGTGCGTCTTGCAACTGCGCGTCGGTCCCGGTCTGATGCCCTGCCGATGTCTGAGGTTCAGTAGAACGATGGGAGCTGCCAGACCGGACCGACGGGACGGGCGAAGTGACATGCGATGACGTGGTATGCGAGGTGCCTACAAGAACGGTCGTTAAGGAAATACAAGAAGGTCAAGTCCAGCAGTGCAAGTACCTGGAACGGATGAAGAAGATGGTTGCTCCATGTCGGAAAAGTCTGATGACCAATATTCAACTGAATTTGATGGACGAGGTCAGACCGTTGTCGTTGTGCGACATGGTCTGACTCAGGGGCGGCTGTGGAGAAGCGTGCCCAAAATTTGGCACACTTCTGGTCAAGTTTTGTCGAGGCATTTGGTCTAATTTCGGATTGGTTTAAACAAGGGGGGCTTTTCAGCCTATCAGACTCAAGAAGTGTCAAGAACGCAAGTTTTGGTGAGTCACCCGACTTTGGGTATTTTACATATTTTGTGGGGGTACATTTAGGGACTATAGGGTAGTAGTATTTTAGTTGTGGTTTTACCTTTTAGGACAGAGGTTATACCTTTAAGTAAGGAAATATTTTACCTTTCGGATAAGTGGCTGAAACCTCTTCTGGTCTTGGTTCACACCACAGCTAGGGGTCGCCGTTCTTCCCTTTTCGTACACTAGTCGCCTCCGCCCGCCGCGGAGTGTTTGGGGGCAGAGGGTCGAATTATCCCCTCTCGCCCATTATACCCGGTCTGGACGCGCCGCACGCGCACTTTGGCCCACCGGAAGTCCCTCGACGGGAGTACGATTTGGCGATCTCAACACCTCAACTCAAGTACGTTTGGAACGTGCTATTCACTGGATTGGTCTTGGCGTGGAGATATCGTTTGTGGAGTTTCACGAGCATATTGGGTCTTTTACGCGGACATATTGGCTTGTTTTAATATTGGTTGGAAACTAGACCGGTTTTGGTCTTATTTCGTATTGGTCAGGGGCTAGACCGGAACGGTCGGTCTACCCTCTATTATTTCGTATTGGTCAGGTCTTGATCGTTTCGACGATCGACCTATTGGAAGTTATCTCTTGGAAGTGTTTTTGGTCTGTTTGTGTCTGGGGTGAAGAGTTCCGACCCAGAGATACCTACCCATATCGGTCTTCTATATTCAAGACCGCTTCGATTCAATCTGCGATCCCGATCCACCGAGAGTGTAACTAGCCCATTCCATCGGGTACACAAGGTGAGATGGACACTAAACAATCGGACCAAGTGGGTTCTGATGACGACCGGTCGTCTGCTTGCAGCGGACGATCGGACCAGATCTCGAGTGGTGGTCCGCGGAGTACCCCCTCCGAAAGTTGGAAGGCTGGGAGCGATGGTGGTAGTCAGGTTATCGATGCTAATGTTTTCGATTTCGAACTTGACTCCACTACAGCTTCACCCCGATGATGGCGTCGTGTGGTGAATTAGAGGATATATTTACGACATATAGGAGATGATCTGTGGTAGTTACCTATTCTTGGTATATTTTTATCTCACCAAACTCTACACGTTAGCACGATGACACTTTTACGCTGGTGATTTCTTCAAGCACTGAATATTAGTGTCAAAAAATTGTGTCATGCCTTCCATAGGTGAACAATATGAACACTTAGTGTATCATGATGTTAGTAGTGCGAAGGCTTCTGTCTTCTAACAAGATGATTCTATCCATCACTAGCATCGAGTGATGCTTCTCACATTTACACAATGTCTTGGCCAAGTTGTTTTGGTTCTAGTATCATAGAAGTGACGCTAACGCTAAGTTGAGCGTCTCCACCCCCATAAATGTCTAGCAATTGGAGCTAGGGCTCACGAGATAGCAAAGTAACCAGACTATGGAAACAAACCATCAGCAACGCCACAAAGAGAAAAGACATAGGCACAACTTACCAGCATAACGATGGATGCATTCATAGCAACAAATCCAATGAAAAGTCATTCTCCCTCGGCTTTATAATTCAACACCAAATGGCGCTAGGGCACACGAGATAGCACAGTAACCAGACCATGGTAACAAATCCTCAGTAACGCCACAGAAAGATAATACATAGGCACAACTTACTAGCACAACGGCGGATTCATACCGAGCAGCAGAGCCAATGAAAAGTCATGCGCCCTCGATTTCATAATACATCACCAAATGGAGCTAGGGCACACGGGATAACAGAGTAACCAGACCACGGACACAAACCATCAGCAACGCCACAGAAAGATAAATCATAGGCGCAACTTACGAGCACAACGGCGGATTCATACAGAGCGGTAGAGCCAATGAAAAGTCATGCGCCCTCGGCTTCATAATTCATCACCAAATGGCGTTAAAGCACACGAGATAACAGAGTAACCAGACCATGGAAAAATACCATCAGCAACGCCACAGAAAGATAAGACAAATGCTCAATTTACCAGCACAACGGCGGATTCATACAGAGCGGCAGATCCAACGAAAAGTTATGCGCCCTCGGCTTCATAATTCATCACCAAATGGCGCTAGGGAACACGAGATAACAGAGTAACCAGACCATGGAAACAAACCATCAGCAACGCCACAGAAAGATAAGACGTAGGCACAACTTACCAGCACAACGGCGGATTTATACAGAGCGGCAGAGCCAACGAAAGTTATGCGCCATCGGCTGCTTGCGTTGATCGGCTTGATGTTCCTGGATGTTCTCAAGTGGTTAAGTATTTTGATTTTGGATGAGCAATTTCGACCAAACATCATCGACCTGCGACGGCCAGATCGCGACGGCCAGATCGCGATGGCAAATCCGATTTATCAAGTTACAGAGGGTGCGACGGCCAGATCGCGATGGCAAATCCGATTTATCAAGTTACAGAGGGTGCGACGGCCAGATCGCGATGGCAAATCCAATCTATCAAGTTACAGAGGGTACGACGGCCAGATCGCGATGGCAAATCCGATTAATCAAGTTACAGAGGGTGCGACGGCCAGATCGCGACGGCCAGATCGCGATGGCAAATCCAATCTATCAAGTTACAGAGGGTGCGACGGCCACATCGCGATGACAAATCCGATTAATCAAGTTACAGAGGGTGCGACGGCCAGATCGCGATGGCAAATCCGATCTATCAAGTTACAGAGGGTTCGACGGCCAGATCGC
>CM047583.1:1669582-1712171 GCA_026184515.1 Peronosclerospora sorghi | reverse complement strand
CAAATCCAATCTATCAAGTTACAGAGGGTGCGACGGCCAGATCGCGACGGCCAGATCGCAATGGCAAATCCGATTAATCAAGTTACAAAGGGTGCGACGGCCAGATCGCGAGGCCAGATCTGATCAATCAAGTTACTGAGGGTTGGGACGGCCCCAGACTCCAGTATTGAAGTCAGCGCTGAAGTAACCAAGAAGTAGTGGGTGAGAAAAGTGATTGACTTTGATGTAGGAGTCGGTAACACTTAATAGAACGAAATTTCCCCTGAAGTGTGAAGATCCTTAAAATACCTTCTTTTTCGATCCAATACAAAAACCAAGTGTATACAAGGAAGTCGTTGAGCGAACGCCCTAGAAAGTAGAGCAGCAGCCGTTTGAAGTGTGCTAGCGTTGGGGGAAGCCCGGAACCGCCTTTGGAAGTGTATCCCTAGTGTGTTTGATTGATTTGTTGGTTCGGGCGAAAGTATTAGGTACCCGGGAAGTAAAGCAAAGAGGACTAGCTTATTACCTCTCTGTGTTGTTGATTAAGTGAATTTATAATAATTTTCACTCCTTCACGACAACTGGTGCCGCGACCCGGGACTAACGTCGACCTTCAGATTCAACCTTACACAATGTCATTAGTACCACAAGGGGATGGTCCAGATCTCCATTTTTCATTGGAATACTCCGAGGTTGATACTAACAGGACTTACACATTTTCCGAAGCGTGTGCAAAGGTAACGCAGTATCAACAACAGGTGCTCAGATTACCAGCTGATTCGAGCTGTTGGTTTTTATTATTTGAGATATGTAACATGATGCGGGCTGTACCCAACTTTAGAGTGCGAGAATATCTCACTACATTTGGGAATTTACAAGCATCCGTGATGGTACTAGAGGATATATTTCCAAATTTGGGGTATGAAATTATCAGACGGGATGAGTTTGAGAATGCGTGTGATTACGATTTGGCACGGACCGCAAAAGATATTGGACTGATGGTGTCTCTACTATTTGCAGAAAATCAGTGGGAGACATCATTAATGGTATGTCGAGAAGAAACTGACAATATAATTCCCACTTAATATATAATAGCAGAAATCGTACATACACCGGAGAGGGAGTCCACACCACCGGGTATGTTGGAACTACTCATTGATAGAGATGAATTTGAAGAAGTGCCACAGTTGCGACCCAGGAAAATTACCAAAACTAAAAAGAAATTGGAATTCTTACCTGATGACGATGAAATCATGTCCACACCAAAACTAGATGGGATTAAGCAAGAACCAGGGGTGGCCGCACCTAACCAGGGTCCAGGAATGACTGCACCTAAGCAAGATCCGGTGTCTGCCACCCTAGTGAAAATGATGCAAGATGGGCTTTTAAGTTTGGAAGAATTAACCAGAATTACTGCGAACTTGTCAGCTAGTCGAGCACCCAATACAATGAGAGGAGTACCTAGCACATCATATCATACACCAGCTACACATCCCCGGACACATCATAATACTTCAGGGTATGGTATGACTGGTGGAAGTGCAAATGCATGGGCACCCTCACCTTAACCAGTTACAGCCATCATTCAGAATACCGAGATAAAACCGTTTGATGGGAATAGGCAGGACGCTGGAAGTGCACGGGCTTGGGTCGCTCGATTTTCACACGTAGCCAATATATCACATTGGAATGATAGTCAACGTCTGGGATTGTTTGTTGATAGTTTGACAAGCACAGCGTCATGGTGGTATGATCAACTAGCAGATTCGGTGAAGTATGACTGGCCTAATATGATTGCACTCTTTCAGAAGAAGTTTTGTATGGACAAAGTGTCACCGCGAGTTATGTATTCAAGATTAACGCAGAAACATGATAAGCTGGCTACTACATATCTGTACCGGTTAAACGCAGCAGCGTTGCGAGCAAGAATGGACTTTAGAAATGCGTTCAATGCTTCACTATTGGAAGAACACATTCAACAATTCTTTGATACCATTCATGATCGCACTATACAGATGCAGTATCAACATATCACTTTCTCAAATATTGAACAGCTAGAAAGATTATTGATCAAACATGAAGCGCGTCTTATGAGGCCTGGGAAGAAGGTAGCGACACGTAAGAATGCTGATGCTATGTATGAAGATCCGCAACCTAGCGTGCATATGATGGGCGGGGAAATACATGCAGCACAGCGGGCACGACCGGTATATGAAGACAAGAGTGTGCGAGCGTCAACAACCCCCAATACTAACAATGTAGTGATCTGTGAGCATTGTAATCGACGGGGACATGACAAAAGTCACTGCTGGAAATTGGTGAAGTGTGAGCATTGCGATAGTTATGGTTATGATGCAAAGTATTGTCGGAAGTTCATTGAAGAGATGGCCGAGATGCGCACTAAATTGAAGTATGGAGAGTTGACTAAAGCTCAGGTGGCGGAACAGTTAAACGCCTATCCCCACAGTGCATTGCAACCACTGTCGAGAGGAAAGGGGGGGAATTGTCAAGTGAAATTGAAGCGACATCGCTGTCATCCTTCACAAAAAAGAAAACCAAGAAAAATAATACATGTTATATGGATGGATCACTCACTTTGGATGAGGATCAAGAAAATAATAAAAAAACAAGAAAAATTAATAAAACAAGATACTTCCAGTGAAGATAAGACACAAGAAGATCGAATGATAAGTGATGAAGTAACAGAAACTCCAGCATGTGTTACACTGGTGGATAAAAATGTGGGAGAACGAGATGGATGGCAACAGCCAATGGAAGAAAAACAGCCTGCAACTCAGGTCTAAGTAAATGGGGCCATTGATGATCTGGAATTGCCATTAATGTTGGATTCAGGCGCAAACATATCCGTTTTACATACCAATGTGGCACGGAAGCTACAAGTAGCGGTTCGGATGTTTGATACCCCAACTAGCTTCTGTGGCGTGACAGACAGTATTATTGGAGCAATAGGTGTGGCTACAGTCAAGGTTCGCATAGTCGCATCAGTGGTTTTCTCCTGTGATATGCGGGTCGCTAGTATTGATACACATGCGCTAGCGATACTGGGTACATACTTTTTGGTCAAGGCAGGTGTAATTTTGAACATGAAAGACCAAAGTTGTCAGATTCCCAGGGAATAACCATTGCCGCTGATGACACAAGAAGATCTAAAGTCAGAAGAATACCTACAAGTGCACACACAAGTGATGGAGAGCGCTAGCATGCCGATCAATTGGACTAATGTGCACGCAGTGAGAACTGTTGGAGATAAACCGCCTGCTGTGTATGTAATGTATGCAATAGATCAAATGAAGGTGGATCAGACAAAATTGGAAAGAGAGGTGTACTTGCATGAAGGAGTTGAGATGTCGGCTGAAGCTATGGAGGAAAATCTAGCACTTATTCCAGAAGTAGATAAAAGTCCAATTGAACCACCAGATGTGACTACTGCAGACATAGGAGAACCAGGAGTTACTACTAAAGAACAAGAAGATAATTTACGTGCCTTGTTGTCTGAATATGCCGATTGTTTTATAAGTTCTGGTAATGCGCTACCACCTCCAGCTAAATGTGTATTTTGTGACGTGGATGTTGGTGATAATGCACCTATTGCACAAAGAGCACGAAGAGTACCGCCTACACTGTTACCTAAGTTGTATGAATTGATACGAGGTTTATTGCAGGCAGGACTAATTCGGTTTCGGAATCTGCTTGGGCATCACCGATCGTCATTGTGTTAAAAAAGAACAAAACCGACATACGGCTGTGTATTGATTATCGGTCGGTAAATGAGAAGACGAGATTGATGGTGTATGCTATGCCGTTAATTGATGATTTACTGTAAAATGGTTGTGTTCAATGGATAATGCGAGTGGGTATTGGGCTATACCGATGACCAAGAGATCTCGGTTTATCACAGCATTTATTTGCCCTTTAGGACATTTCGAATGGGTTCGGATGCCTCAAGGGCTTAAGAACGCCCCTCAAATATATTCAGCGTATAGTGGATAACGCTTTGTGGACAGTGGTACGGTGGTCACAACAGATGGGGATAAAGTGTAAACTGCTAGGTGGCAAGTCAGACATGGATAATGACAGTGAAGAGGCACATGTGTTGGAAACAGACGTGTCCATAACGCAAGACGTCTTTCATAACGGCAAAGTAGTGATGACTGATGAACAACCTATTATTGGGAGGCGATCGTATATTGATGATATTACCTTTGGCGAAAGCAGCTGGGATACACTGTGCATCATGCTTAAGAATCTCCTGGAATCATTTAAATATTGTCGGATCACTATACGTTTACCGAAGAGTGCGTTTGGCAAACACAGTGTGGAATTTTTGAGCCATCGTATATCTGCAGAAGGAGTTAAAGCATCCCCCCGCAATTTAGAATCAATTGTCAAAATGGCGTTCCCACGGACATTAAAAGGAGTCCAAAGAGGGGGATTCACTGGAAGTTTGATATACTATCTACGGTTTATTGATAATTTTGCAACACTAGCTACATCTCTGTATGAGTTAACCGAACTACAGTTAGAGGATGGTACCCAACTGAAGCACGCTGAAAGGTCGTTTTCGTTGCTTAAGGACCGTATTGTGAATGAACCTTTGTTATGACACATCGAGCGATCAAAACCATTGAGTATAGTGCTATATACCAATCCATGGGCGTTCGGAGCAGCAGTGTGTCAAGAGTA
Organism: Peronosclerospora sorghi; assembly: GCA_026184515.1. Classification (NCBI taxonomy): domain Eukaryota; phylum Oomycota; class Peronosporomycetes; order Peronosporales; family Peronosporaceae; genus Peronosclerospora; species Peronosclerospora sorghi. Next base: position 1,707,488 of record CM047583.1, on the reverse strand, counting down.
TGATGTAATACTGCACCCAGTGCGTTACGTTAGAAAGGTTTTTAAAGATGCTGAGACGAGATATACAGGGGCGGAACAAGAGGTGCTACCGTTGCTGAAAACGTTACATAATTCCAGTCACATTTTGTTTGGACAGCATATAACGGTTTATGCAAGATATTCTACAATGAGATGGCTGTTCACATCGAAAAGTTTGACAGGCAGAGGAATCCAATGGGCAGTAATGCTGTCTCCGTGGTGATTGGAAATCATACGAACGAATCATGAATCTGTAGGATTACCTGCTTTATTAGCCACGTCTATTGTGCCCGCAGAAAAGATGAATGAAGTTCTAGAAGACATTGCTCCGTTAAAATCGGTGAAATAAGTACCAAACATTAAGTCAATTCCTTATTTACAACGTCATATCACTGGATATGTTTTATCGTTTGATAGTGCAGTGCGTCTTAAGGATGACCCGAAAGGAGCATTCGGCATGATAGTGTGGGAGTTACCAACCTGGGATGTAGTGGCAGCAGAATATGGGATTCAAGATAACCTTAGCGTGAATGAGAGTGAATATCATGGACTAATCCATGTGCTACAACTCGCACAAGACCATAATGTAACGAAAGCAATTGTGTGTGGAGACTCTAGATTGGTTATTTGACAAGTCAATGGAGATTTACGCTGCAATAATGCATCAATATTGGTTTGGTTGGGCCGAGTGCGCTCGCTGGTAGAGAAATTCCAAGCATTTAGTCTGGTACACGTGGCTCGCAAATATAACCAAGCGGCTGATTTTTTTACTCAATTTTCTATGAAAGAACAGCAGGCAGGGAAAATTATCAATGAAGAGAGAAAAGCAGATCTGCAGCTGTTGAATCATCTGTCAGACTTGTTGTATGCCAATGCAGAAGAGGCTCAGGTTGTCACAGAGCAGAAAGATATATGGGAGGATGTCGATTATGTGTCACCGCAAGTATTTGTGCTCACTCGAAGTATGGCAAATCCACGTAATGGGCAACTCCAATACCAAGAGAATGCTACTGTTAGACAAGGGGCGGACACTAATGCTAATCCATACTCTGTGGACAATGATGTGGCCAGATCAGAAAAACCTCAGGATGAAGGAGACAATGATCCATATGAAAATGCCCCAGCAATCCGAATTGAACGAATTGGAACAGCCCAGATACAGGATGAGTGGTGTAGCAAAGTCATGGCGTATCTACGAGGAGATGATGATCAGATAAATTCCGCCAGTGAATGGAAAAAGATAGCTCGACATGCGCTCACTTACGTGTTGGATAATAAATGTGTCCTTTACTATGTCTCGAAAGCTCAAGATAAAACCAAAGAATACGTGTGGAGATTGGCGGTACCGACCATATTACAAGAGGATGTATTGCATGCATATCATGTGGAGATCGGAAGTGGAGCACATCAAGGAGTCGGAAAGGTTTATGCTCGGTTGAGGCCCAAATATTATTGGCGAGGGATGTATGCCCACATTGAAAACTATATTGCAGCGTGTGAAGATTGTGCCACAGCAAAAGGTAGTCCAAGATACCAGGGGCGCACTAGTGGAAACATCGTAGCGTCAAGACCATTTCAGATTTTAGCGATGGATTTCGCATTGCCATTACCACAGACTGCAATGGGGCATGAAGCGTTGTTGTGCTTTATATGTCTTCTCTGGGTATGTGATCCTAATTCCAATGAGCACCACCACTGCGCAAGACGTAGCAGAAGCGTATATGGTGGGAGTTTATAAGATATTTGGAGCCCAAGAAATGTTGAGACATGATAGAGACCCAAGATTCATGAGTTCGGTTTTCAGAAGATTCAATCGAATGCTAAAGCAAAAGCAGAGACCTACGTTAGCATATCGACCGCAGGTCAATAGTAAACAGGAAAAATCTGTGCATAAAGTGATCGAGGCAATCAAATGTTACATCACGGATTCGGAGCAGAGAGATTGGGATGAATATGTGGCTCCTTTGGAGTTTGCATTGAATACTTCATTGAATCTTCAGCATCACCAAACTCCATTTTACTTGGTACATGGCTGGGAACCCAGAAACACGTTTGAAGCAATGATACCACTCAAAGATACTTCAATCACTGAAAAAGATGCATTAGAGTGGAGTTTGGCTACAACTGAGAAGCATATGAGAGCGCAGAAACAGGATGCATTAGAGTGGAGTTTGGCTACAACTGAGAAGCATATGAGAGCGCAGAAACAGGATGCTATTATCCAGGAACAAATAATGAAAGATAGAATCCAACGTCATAATGACGCAGTAGCGACTAAAGTATGGTCAACTACCAAAACGGCTTATCGACCAGGTGAATTGGTTTGGCTGTATCATGATCTGGTTAAACCAGGGTTGTTCAGGAAGTTGGCGAATTTATGGCATGGACCATATGTAAGATGAACGGATAAACGACATCGTGTATCGGCTAGTGATATCTACTGGTGAAAGTTGCATATTCCCGCTTTTGCACATTTCCAAGTTAAAACAATATATCAGAAAATGAGACGACCTCGGGAGAGACTTCAGGTTGAGGACACACTTGAAGTGAATGAGGTGTTACTCCCTGAGGACTCGTGGTATGAACCAGGTCATGATGATGAGTGGGAAGTATAACGAATTGTAGATTGTCGAGTCAAACAGCGAACGAGGAATGGACGTCGAACAAAGAAGTATTATGTCAAGTGGAAGGATACGGATGAGATGACTTGGGAGCCAGAAGACAATCTTTCATGCACCGTTTTATTATATAAATTTGATGCGCAACGTGCTTGGGAGAATCGGCATTATGCAGCTCAGACAGCAGAGGAGGATACTACAGAGGCTGAAATGTAGAGTCCTCATAAAACAAAGAGCAAGAGACGAAAGCGTCCAGACTTTCAAGAAAATAACAAGATAAAAGGCAGAGAGAATAAAAAAGACAAGGCCCCGGAAGATGTAGCACATCCTATCACGGACCCATGTTGGTTGTGATAAGTAGAATTCGGACCCAAGTTGGTTGCATTGGGGCATAGCAAAAAAAGAAAACAAAATAAAAAACAAAGATACATGTTAAAGAAACATGTTTAAGCGAGAACTGGAATTTGTTTGAGCATGCGGAGTACACAAGTTGCAAGCTAACGTTCATTGGCACGACGTGTTGACGTGTGATGAATGGTAATGAAATTGAGCCTATAAGTGCTCAGTGAATTAAGAATAAGATGTGGAATCCGTGTAAGATGGAGATCGTACGAAGAGAAGCCTTTTAAGGTCCCAAAGGTGTGAAACTTGTACGGCAGCAACAAGATGATACGAAGAGAAACCGCTAACGTATTAAAAGGTGTGAATCATGTACATCTACTGTCAATCAACTATGGAGGAAAGACAACAAGACAAAATTGTGCGAAGAGAAGCCTGTCAGGGTACGAAAGGTGTGAAACCTATACGACGACAATAAGATCGTATGAAAAGAAACCTGTCAGGATACTAAAGGTGTGAAACCTGTACATCTAGTATCAACTAACCACGAAAAAATATATAACAAGAGTGAGATCGTACGAAGAGAAACCCATCAGGGTAGTAAAAGGTGTGAAACCTGTGCGGCGACAACCAAAGCGTACGAAGAGAAAACTGTCAGGGTACCAAAGGTGTGAAACCTGTACGTCATTGTAAAATAAAGCGAAGAAATCAGAGAATCGAGGGCGACTGTATGAGAGACACCCAACAGGATCTAACTGGTCTAACGGGTATAAATTTTGTGCAGAGACACGAGATGATACTAAGAAAAAATAAGCCATGGGGCAACAAACTTGAGTGTTATTGATAACCTTATGCAAGGGGTATCAATTTTGGTGATTGTGAGGCAGCACCTGTATGGAAGTTAGAGTGATACAGAAGAACGTGGGCAGTAACTCAATTAGTTGGGTTTTGATGAGATGAAATCAAGACAAATTGTATGATGTGAATATCAATCTCGGAGAATATAAGTTGGTCCACCAGGATGCTGAATCCAGAGTGTGAGCTATCTGTTGCATTGAGCATACAATATATACGAGGGAAGGAAGAGGCATGAGTTGAGTTACGGGAGCCAAAGAAATGCCTATGGAATGGGATCATAGCGTTGATTAGCTTGGAGGCTAGAAGTTCATGTATGAGTTGTGAGGGCACGCGCATTACCTGTGACGAGTGAATATGGCAGGCTGGAATTGATGTGTGATATTGACGCTTTGGAAGAAAGAGAATTTTCGGCCAATCAAAATCGACCCGCGACGGCCAGATCGCGACGGCCAGATCGCGAGTGATCGTATTATGGAGGGTTTGAGTGAAGTTGGTGTGTGATATTGGAGTTTTAGAGTTTTCCACTGGTTAAAGCCTATTGGATACTATTTCCAACCGATTGCCGAGAAACCGGCTAAGATAGAAGCGGCTGACGCAATCTCGACTCACAAATAGCCAATACAACGAATTGGCTAATGAACACCTACCACAAGCATACACCTCATCAAAGTGGAGTCAACGTGGATACATTTCATTGAAAGAAGAGGACAACCTGGTGATTGACTACGAGTCCAGGGGACCGTAAGATGGAGATTTCGGATATGGCAGAGACCCTCTTGAGTCTGAGGACGATGGGACGAGAAAATGATGAAGAAAGAGGTGACATGAAAGACATATTTACCAGTGAGAATAGCCCCAGATCTGAATACCTTATTAACTACAACAGTACCATCATCCGCGCCTATCTCCTCATGGACTAAGGAGTAGGAAGAAGAGCTATTGGAGATACAACGAGCAAGTGAAAATGCGAATGCCTCGGTACAGGATATATATGACCTGTATAATCGGCAGTGTCATGCCAAGGGTTGGACCATATGGACTAAAACCGGGGTCGAATCCAAGTTAGGGCGAATGGGGGTCAAGCGCAAAAGGTGTGATGAATGTGAAGGGGATGAAGTGAAATGGTTAACATACACGATAGAGCAGGAAGCTACTGCCGCAAAAGTAGTCGAACAATATCCAGTAAAATTCCCTCAATCTAAGAAAAGACGCCCTATAGCGGCTGTGAAAAAGAAGATGCAGATGGTATGTAATTCAAGGAAAGGCGGAACCCAGACATCATCGAGCCGAGAAAAACACCAGCATATAATACAAGCAAACTGCAGAAGATGGACGAAACAAGAAGACAATATATTGGTAGAAGCGATGAAATGTGGACATGTGGATACGAAGGATATTGCCAAAAAGTTACATGATGTCCCAAACATGACTGGAGATGAGCAAATGCCAAGAACAGAGAGTGCAATTAGGCACAGGCTCCTCCGATTGAAGAACCCGTTGTATAGCACCAAATACTCGTTCATGCGACCAACATCCATATCAGATCAAGATTATGTCGCAGAAAGTGATGAAGACCCAAGTTACATTGATCAAACAGTACCTGAAAGTCAGAGAATGGTATCAGAGGAAGAAGATGGATCGAGACAATTAGTCGAATTTATCCTACAGCAACCTTAACAATCGCTAATGACTAATGATGATGTGTATATAGCTGTCACGGACATCGAGCATTACAACACGATGGTTCAGGAATTGGGATCTATGGATGAACAAATAATAGGAGTTCCATCAGGCGATGAAGAATCTGGACACGCTGTAGAGTGTGAGGGAGAAGAAAATCCAGCTACTCCAATAGAGATTGATCAAACAGTGGCACTGGTGGTTGATCAGATGGTATCTGAGAGTCAAAGATTAGTATTGCAAGAAAAAGCCAAGCTAAAACAGTTAGTTGGACCTATCTCGCGTCAACCAGAACAATCACTAATGGAAAATTAGGATACGAATGTAAATGTTGCGGATATGGAACATCACACTGTGGAGACTCAAGAAATCGATTCTACGAGTGAACAAACAGTAGAAATTACGACAAATGATGCGACATCTAGATGCGCTGTAGAGTGTGAGGAAGAAGATAAGCCAGCTCCTCCTGTAGAGGTCGATCATACAGTAACACTGGTGGTTGATCAGATGGTATCTGGGAGTCAAAGATTAGGATTAGAAGAAGAAGCCAAATCAAGACAGTTAGGTGGATTTATTTCGCATCAACAGAACAATCGCTAACGGCAAATGAGGATATGAATGTAAACGTTGTGGATATGGAACATCACGCTGTGGAAACTCAAGAAATTGATTCTACGAGTGAACAAACAGTAGAAGCTACACTAAATGATGCGGAATCTAGATGTGCTGTAGAGTATGAGGAAGAAGAGAAGCCAGATCCTTCGGTAGTGATTGATTTGGCCGGGTCGACAGAAGATTCCGAATCCAGTGAGAGTAATAAAGATGAAGAGAATTTGGCGCCAAAAGAATATGTGTTACCCTTCAAAACAGGCTGTGGAATGTTGGAAAAGGAAGATAAAAGTACTACCGAAGGGGTGGTTTTATCCACACCTGGAAAGAATAAATATGAAGAGGTGTGTGGAGAAGTTTTGAGCTATCTCACCCCAATGGCTGATGTTGGTACAGAAGCAATTCAAACAAAGGATCAGAGGGCAGACGAATATCGGCCATATAAGTTTTCCAGAGGTTTGGTTCCAGCAGACAAACCACATTTATTGTGGGAGAGTAAGTGTCAACAAGGATCAACTGCGATGCTAGTGCTCACACGTGTGTAAGATGTTGAAAGGGAGTGGTGTCAAGAAAGGGATAAGGCTAATGTTCGACCAGGAATTGTTATTAATGACGCCACGTCTTTGAGTTTTCATAAAGAACTAGGTGGACGGCGACAACTCAAATCGATCAATCCGGAAGATGCAAGAAAGTTATTATTCGTGGTTACACTTCTAGTTAGAGGTTCAGAATATCTAGTGGTGTTCCTTCGGGAGTGTTGGGATGGATGTTATGGGCCATGCAGAGATGAATTATGCTGCTTACAGTATGACGTCACGATACCGCAATTCAGTTATCAAGGGCAATGCAGGAATTGGATGTATTTCAAGTCTCGGGAGGTGTATATGGACAGGTTCACGTCAGTGAATGATTATCTTCTCACTATGTGTTTAATAACGCACCTAGAGGCATTTTCTGTTACCAATACAATTCATTACGAGGGTGAATGGAATCCAAAGGGTGTTGAGTCAACAACGAAGCTTTATGTTGCATCCTATGGAACTGGGCAGTGTTTAGCCAAACGATGGAAAGTATACGACAATGGTCATATTCCCGACGATATTAGGCCATTGATGAGAGGGGTGTTATATCTGCAAGTACATGGGGACTTCGGGAATGAAGATATGTCCATAAGTACAGTCCACTTGAAGATATGGGATTATGAAAGACTATGCATCGTACGATACCGGGAGTTGAAGGTTTTGGGTTGGGGAATAGTGTGTTTTGTTGGATTCCGGTATTTTATTATAACCACTTCCAATGTGAAGGATATACATAGAAACATTAACGGCTTACGATGGTTACCCGAGGCCAACATCATGAATTATGCTAGACGATTCAGTACGGTGGATAGAATGACTAGAGAGCCATCATCTCAGTTATTACAATTAATGACTAAAATAGAGACGATTAAGTCGCTGAGAGACGCATCCGTGATGAGGAAGATGGAGCAGACACGAATATATGAAAAATTTCAACGTACGCTAGATGTGGATCAGTTAAAGGTGGTACGAGAAGCTGTGGGGACAAAAGCAATTGTCTTGCTCGTGGTACTTATGGATGTGGGAAAACATCTACAATTACCGCTGTTGTGTCAACGTTATTAGCGGTGTTTCCACATTTTCAAATTGCTATTGTTTCAGAGACTAATGCAGCCATTGACGAGGGTCTCAAAAGGTTGATGGATTCCAAGGCAATACCAGACAAATATATAGTGCGGTTGGGTGAGATAAAGGGTACAATGGCACTATTGGATGCTGAACCATATCGACGAAGGTTCTTATCGGAGATATTGCAGCAGGAGCGGCGTTCATTGGAGGGTCACGTGGTACGAAAAGAAATTCCTGCAAGATTAAGAGTGAAAGAGATGGAGACACTAGAGTAAGCACGTGTAATTGTTGCCACTCTGGAACAATTAGGACGACCGGATTTTCACACAATATCTTATAATGTGATTATCAATGATGAAGGAGCCCAAACAGCTGAAGTGGCATTATGACAGGCTATTAGACCCAAAGTGTAGGTTCTTATATCAATGGGTGACCCCTACCAGCTTTTTGCATACTCTCCTATTGATGAAAAGTTGAAGCATCGGTTTCGCGGTGGTTCTCGTCGTCATAAAATCACCTGGGGGTTGTTACACTCCATAGAACATTGTCGCGCAAGCCATAACTTATCACCAGCGTTCCCTGGAGTCACCATGACTGCAGAATTTAGGAGTCATCCAACGATCACGAGATTGTTGCAAGTGTTTTATCTGTATACAATTCGAGACAGAGCCGCTACTTCAAGGAATTATTTGGATTGAATGCGGTTTAATAGTCTGGATGTAATTGATTGGGGTAAGCCAGTTAGTCGTGACTTTTCTGGGAAGCGAAGAGGGATGAGAGAAGTGGAACGTCAAGAGTACAGGCATGATAATATATTGAGTTGGTCATGATTATATACTTGTTGTAGAAGATATTCGTTATGTTGGAAAGTGGAATGCGAAGAACACATACGGCCGTAAGAAAATCACTGTTAGTTATCTGACCATATCTACAACAAGTCAAGGCTATACAAAGACAATTAAGATACATAGGTCAGGCATACGACGAATTCTTCGACATTGAGGTAGCTACAACCGATTCTAGCTAGGGTCGTGAAGAAGATATCGTTATTGTGTCTATGATTCGATCACATACATTGGGATTCCTTGCAGGGTACCCATCGAGATCATTAGTAACACTCAGCAGGGCCCGCGATTACCTCTTCATAGTTGCGTCTCGTTACGTTTTCGAAGGCGAAAGTACGTGGAATAGAATGATGGATATATGCAAGGAAAGTGAGGTTCCGATTTTCACTACACCTATGGATGAAGATTCTGCGCGAAAATATCTGAAGTATGGTCATTAAGGTGTATGTGTGTGCGTGCCTTTTGCTTGCTTATGCTGAAGTTACGCGAGGGGCGATTGTGGTGAAGTGGAGGATATATTTACGACATATAGGAGATGATCTGTGGTAGTTACCAATTTTTGGTATATTTTTATCTCACCAAACCCTACACGTTAGCACGATCACACTTACGCTGGTGATTTCTTCAAACACTGAATATTAGTGTCAAAAAATTGTGTCATTCCTTCCATAGGTCAACAATATAAATACTTAGTGTATCATGATGTTAGTAGTGCGAAGAATTCTGTCTTCTAACAAGATGCTTCTATCTATCACTATCATCGAGTGATGCTTCTCACATTTCCACAATGTCTTGGCAAAGTTGTTTTGGTCCTAGTATCATAGCAGTGATGTTGTGGAGTCAAGTTCAAAATCGAACACCGTAGTGTCGAGAGCCTGACCACCATCGTGCCCAGCCTTCCAACTGAGGGGGGGGGGGGTTACCCCGCGAACCTTCGCCTACGATCCGATCTGATCGTCCGCTGCCAGCAGACGACCGATCATCAGCATAGGACGCCTGATCCGATTTTTGCGTCTCCATCTCACCTTGTGTACCCGATGGAATGGGCTGGTTGCACACTTGGTGGATCGTCGCTGTGAATTGATTTGGGTCTAAAATGCGAGACCGTGCTGGGTAGTGTACCCTAGGCGGAACTCTTCACCCTGGGTACGGGCAAACCAATTATACTTAGAGTAAGTGTACTCCAAAGGGCAGATAGCTTAACCGATCGTAGAGCCCAACCAATGCATGAAGAAAAGTCCAATATTCCAATATGGAGACCCAACGAGCACGTGACAAACTCCACGAACGATATCTCCACGTAACAATCCAAAATTTGTTTACACGTTCCAAACGTGTGTAACTTGGGCTTGCGAAGCCGACCAATGCGTACTACCGTCGAGGGACTTCCGGTGGGCCAAGTGCGTCTGTAACGCGTCCCGGCCGGGTATAATGAGATAGAGGGGATTACTCGACCCTCTGATCCCAAACACTCCGCGGCGTGCGGAGGCGACTGATGTACTGTGCAAAGATGCGAACGACTTCCTTGTTGAGGTGTTAACGACCAAGAAAGACGGAAAAACCAAAATACTCTTAGAAGGAAAAACCAGAACTTACCAATCCTATCTCCCTACGGTCCCCAATATGTACAAACATGAAATATGTAAAGTACACGCAATATCATGTGACCTACCAAAATCTGCGTTCTTGACACTTCTTGCACATGATAGGCTTAAAAGCCTCCTTGTTTCTTTTTTTTCACCAATCCGATCGCTGATAAGCTGATCGGCGTGCCGCTGACACAAAGTGACTAAAATTCTTGAACCCACTTCACCACAGCCGCCCCTGAGTCTGGTCGCAGTCGCACAACGGTAGCGACCCGATCTCACCACCAGTTCGCATCCCAGATCTTCACAGTAGCAGACTTCCTCACCGATGGAAAGATCTTCGAATCCGCCTTCGCCAGGTATTTGTCCTTGTGCACCGGATCATCTTGTAACCTCTCTTGACGCTCGTTGATGCAGGTGCCCTGTGTTCCAAATCTCCCCATGTCAGTTCGCCTCCCCGATCGGCCCGATCTGACAGCCCTCGCAACACTCCAGATTCCGACACACCGGATGGGCATCAGATCGGGGTCGATAAGCTCCGGAAGACAGTCCTGGAGCTTCAGTCGCAGTTGGACCTTAAGAATACGTCATTCTTGCCACTGCGGAAGGAAGTGGATACCTTGATCCCCATGTCCGCGAAGTTGCAGGAGGTGATCGCCGAGAACTCGCATCTCCGGGCCCAGATCGCCCAACAAACAACGCGAGGTAAGCTGATCGGTCTGTTTTTCGTCTTGGATCTGCTCTAACCTTCCTTCGCGTGCAGATCGGCTGCCCACCGACATCGCCCAAGAGTTTGACGCTTTACTCGCGGCTAATCGGCAGTCGCATGACCACTGCGATCAGCTCCGACCGATCTTGGACGGGATGATCGGCGCACGGCATGATCTGTCTCGTTTGGAGGCCTACAGGTCACACCTCCGGGAACAGCTCGCGCTGGTCAACCGGCAGAGGTTGGAGGATCAGTCCGATCGGACTTACTACGCGCCCAACATGGCGACCTGGAGAGGCAGATAGGCGAGTTGCAGGTCGTGGTCAAGGACCAGATCGAGAAGGTCGAGTCCTTCCAGAGCCGATCGGACGCCTGGACCCAGAAGTCAAACCGTCGTTGGGCGGCCGTAGATCGGTGCCACCAACAGTTGACCGACTTGTTGTACCGGCGTTCGGCTGCAGGATCTAGCGTTGACCGATCTGCATCGGCCGCTCTGATCGATCTGCACCAAGATCGGAAACGACGCCACTCATTGGCTAAAAGTAAACACTACAAGATTCCAAAAACTTCCAAGAAGCGTAAGGACGCGTCGAAGGGCTCAAGGGCGCGGGGAGTAGCGTGCGACTCCGAACTGGAGGAGAAGCAAGCGGCACCCCAAAAGAAAGCTAAGACGCAGGCGCTTCTTCTGAGACAAAGATCGGACGCAGATAATACGTCGAACACCGTCAAATTCCATGCGCCCTTACTCCCCCGCGCCGCTCACACCAAGCATATAGAGATCTCCTCCGGAGACGACTCGGGAAACGGATCTGGAGATTCTGAGTTCATGCTCACCGCTTTGTCCAAGTCCCAATCCGATACCGAGGTCCTGTTCCAGCGAAGTCTGCATCGGGGGCTGATTGAGTGATCAACTCCCAAGGCGATGGTGTTGCAAGAACGCGTGAGTTGACCGGATCGGCGCCTTCCCTCCAGCCCGGCACATCTGGGCTGCGCCATCACGCTTGATTGAAAGGAGTGTTGATCGGATATCGACCCCTTCCGACGTTGACTTCATATTCCACTTTGCCATGGTCACCGGGGCAGATCGGTAGCTTGCACCGATCAGCCCTGACCAAGCAGATACTAGCCCGGTCTCTATCTCGTCCAGAATCCTGGCTTTTTCCTGCAGCTTCAGAGGCTCCTGCCGCTTCTGCATGGCGGGCGGACCTGTTCACAGCACGACAAATCGCCCGTCTGTATGCAGATTAGCCATGGAAAGTGTTCATCCGCCCCAAGCTGGGGTCCATGTTTGCGTCGACTGCGTGGATCGACTCGTTCTTGGGTCGAGTGAAGGTCTTCAATGAAGCCTACAGCCAAGCGATCTGGGAGTCTACACACTATCTAGTTCTTCCTTCTGGTCGAGCGCAGCATGATCAAGGCCTGATCTAATTCCAGAAGAACCGGAAGAAGCGCCGGAGTCGGGCGGGCGAGGCCTGGCAGACCCTATGCCAGTTCGTTCTGGGAGGGATGCTAGCCCGCGAGTGCGACATCGACATCTTTCTATATCCTGTAGTTCTTCATATGGCAAAGAGTCGGGTTGAGAAAGCCGGGGTATTAGCTGACGACGGAGTCTGGTATCTCGGTCTTCATTGTGACGAGCCGATCGCAGACATGAAATACGCCTTGATCCAGATCGATCGGAAGGTGCCCTGGCGCAATCAGCATCAGGACCAGATCGAAGCCCATCCGTCATTGACTATCGGTCGTCTGTGGGGTGAATGCGAATCTTGATGCGGCAGTTAGCTGACCAGATAATCCATTATACATGTCATCATTATTTCCAAAATCCTGATCACCTGATCACTTGAACAAATTTCATCACTTTCTCAAAATTACCAACACGTTATCACACACAGATTCCATACACATCAAGAAAGTTATCACCACGTTCGTCACTCCACTACTCCAGTTCATCACACTAATTCACAATAATTCAGACCTTAAACATATTCACACCGATCGATATACTGATCGGTGCTACTACGTGTCTTGATCTTCATCTTCATGAGTCTGCATCACTGCGAAGCGATTCCGACTGACTCGTTCTCGCTCTAACTCTCGTAGTAGTGATCCACAATTTAGATCGAGCTCGTCGATCCAAGTTGCTTCGTCATGATCCTTCCAGCGGACCAGCCATTCTCGGTGGGTGCGACCAAAACGCGTCTTCTTGACCGATCGGACATCTAGCACCTTTTCCACCTCGAGTTCTTCCTCTTCCAATAGCCTTTTCCAACTGTCTTCCGGCAGCAGAGCTTCGTCAAAATCAAATCTCTCCGCTTCGTCCACCAGACATGGTATTTTAGGCCGATCGGGGAACTCTCTCATCAGCTTCAGTTTGGACACATGCACGATCGGAAAAAACTTTATTATCCTTGCCGATCGTGATCAGACGGGCAGCATGCTCACCGATCAGCTCTGCCACACGGAAAGGACCGTGCCACATATGAGCCAACTTCTTTGCATAGACTTTCTTGACCCGATCGAGGTATAACCATACCCTTTCCCCTGGTTCAATACCATGAGGGCGAACCTGATCGTTATTCCGATCTGCTCGATCTTGCGTGGCCTGACGTAACTTTTCATTGACAACTTCTTTCGCATGCTGATAATGCTTCTGGACCTGCATGCGCCACCGACGGGCATCGCGATCGCGGGTCCGAGTGCAGCCGATCGGTATCGCCGCTTCAAGTGTCTATCGAGGGTCCCATCATACGACAGATATAAAGGCGTTTCTCCTCGTATCCGATCGGTCAAAGAGTTGAGTGCGAATACCAGTCTCTCTGCATACTCATCCCAGTCACGTTGGTCTGGATCGTCCACATACATCTTAATCGCCCTTGTTATTGTCTGCACCATGCGTTCAGCCGATCCGTTCGCTTGCGGACGATATGCCATCGTCGCGCTCTGCTTCTGGCCTAGCATGTTATTGAACGATCGGAACACCTCAGCCATAAAACCTTGTTCCCGATCGTGTCTAATAACTTCGCTGGCGCCGAACCTTCTGAACACGCATTCCTCGTAGCTCTTGGCAATCTTCTCCGCAAATCGGGATGCTCTAGCCTTTGCGATCACCAGACCAGTGAATAGGTCAATCCAGATCAGCAGCTCAGTGTTGCCGCGTGTCGATCTGGGCAGAGACGGTATGTGATCCATTGCTATCACCTGGAAAGGGTAAGTAGCCTCGATATTTCCGGGCGATCGGCCCTTGATTATCGGTCTGCCCTTTCCGGTCTCACAATCTGTGCAACAGCCCACACATCTCTGCACGCTCCGAAAAAGTCCTCTCCAGTGAAAGTGTGCCCTGATCTTGTGGTATGCTCTGACTATGCCTTGATGCCCCCCTTCTAGACTCACATGGTAGTGATGAAGGACATCCGGCTGTAGCAACTCAGGGATCACCAGTTTCGCCAGTCGATCTCGATCGGCACTGTCTTGATCAATGTCACAGCATTAATACAGCAATCCATTGTCGTCCACATCGTAACCGTCCGCGATCATGGTACACGCTTTCGCCTGATCATTTGTTAACTTGGACAGTTCACCTCTCAGATAGGCCTTCAAGTTGACGATCCACTCTTCTTCGTCCTGCGCCTTGAGGATCCGTTCCGCCCTTAGCTGTTGTACAACGTACTCACTCAGCCTTTCCTTTGGGAACTATCGGCGAGACTTCCGAGTTCGCGATCTAGTTGCCGTCATCACATGCACCTGATCAGGGCTGTCCTTGGTCTTGATCAACTCCGGGAGCCTGTTTATGTTCATAAGTTCATGTAGAACGGCCTCCTCGGTGATCGTCGCCCCGATCTGGTCCCGCATAGATTGGGTCGCGAGGTGATCGGCGCTTCTGTTCCAATCCCGTTTCACGTACAATCGCTCGTGGTTGGGATAGTCTTTCAGTGCCTTCATCACCCGATCATTCAGCAACTTCAGCCGTGGCGCCTTACAGTCGATCTCCCCGGTGATCTGCCTTATCACTAGGTTGGAGTCACCACATATGATGATCCGCCCTTTTTTGTGATGACAGCAGATCAAGACATAGAAGGAGTACCCGATATTCCGCCTCGCTGACCGTTATGTCAGGCGTGGAATCGGCGGCGGCTGCTACTATAGACCATTGTGGTAACTTCCACAGTATGGCACTATAGGCGCCGACCTTCTTCTTCACGCTAGCCGATCCGTTGAAACTCAAGACCAGGACTTACTCATCCCGATCGACGATCGGTGGCGGCAGCGAGATTGACTGTCGAAGTTGCTTCCTTGGGGAAATCGACATCAGAGCCTCATCCACTTCATACCGAGGGGTGATACTGGCAGCCAATGTGCCCAATATCTCCTCCTCTCCCTCGGTGCACTTAACGACCTCGAGGGACCACTGCGACAAGATCGCTGACAATCTGCCGAGCCGACCGTCCATCCCATTGGCTGATAACAGCCAGGCTAATGTCGACTTTCTCGAAAGAACATTTACAGATCGGCCGACCAGTAGGTTGTAGCACACATCCAAAATCCGTAGTAAAGCCAGAACTTCCTTTTCGACGATCCCATAGTTAACTTCGTTCGGCTTCAACGTCCGGATCGTAATAGTGACCGGATGATACGCACCATCATGTTCTTGCACTAAAGTGGCAGAAATGGCCCACTTACTAGCGTACACAATGAAGATCGGCATTTTTTCCGTATCGAAGTGTCTTAGAGTCGGTGTCGTAGCCATCTTCGCCTTCAGCATACCGAAAGCAACCTTTGCACGCTTAATGTGATCCTCTGCCTCCACCTGCGGAAAATCTGCGGGAAAATCGGAGTCGCAGCCCTCCCGTAAAATTGCCCGATCTCCTTCGCGCAACATATGGTAGTCGACTTCACGGAGCTCGTACAGCACGGCCGTGTAAATCGCGAAGTCTTCAATGAAGCGGCTGTAGTAATTTAATCTCCCTAAGAAGGACTGCATTTCCTTCAGTGATCTGGGAAACGGGAGGTTGCTCAGTGACGCCAGATCCTTGGGATTGGCCTCCAGATCGACACCATATGACCCAAATAGGCGACCTTGGACATGCCCCAAAAACTCTTCACAGCTCTGATCGACAGGTTCCAGCGATCGCATGTATCCATCAACCGTTCGACCTTCTCGTACAGATCGCTTTATGACGAAGCAGGGACAGAATGTCGTCGATATACGATCGCCTACACAGAACGGACGGTCTCCTTTCCCGATCGGGTTCACCCTCTGTAAATACATCATGGTTTTCGGTGGGGTCCCGATCGGTACTGATCTTGAAGTGTCCATACAATGCGTTTTCAATCAGCCTCTGGTAGATCTGTGGCGTGTTCTTCAAACCGAACGGCATACGGTTCCACTCGAACAGACCGAACGGCGTAAAAAATGCGGATATCTCGCGATCCCTATCGGTCATCGAAAACACCCAAAATCCACTTGCCATACCCAGTGAGCAATACCATAGGGTCTTGTCGAGATCTTCTAGCAGATCGCTGACCAGCGGCATCCGGTACACCATAAGCTTGGTCAACCTATTTACCAACCGATAATTGATACACAACCTGATGTCTAATCCGTTCTTCTTGATCACAATCACGATCGGTGAGGCCCATGGCGAGGTCGACGGCTTAATTATCTTGTTAGCCAATAGTCCTTTAATAAGATCGGACAATTTTTCGCGGTACTGTGGCGCCACACGTCGGCATCGCTGGGCGATCGGCTTGGCATCACCCACGTCGATGTTACAGATCGCTCCGCGAGCAGCAGGGGGTAAGGCGTTGCCTTTCCTGATCAGCAGGTGTTTCTTTTTCCATATGATCTTCTTTAGCTGATCGATCTTATCGGAATTGTTCACATCCCGATCACCCACTTGCATATCGTCCAAGGTGACTTCGGGAAAATCAGCATACACTTCAGGGAGGACTGCCATCTGGCTCTCCAGCTCCTGAATGTATTGATCCCCGCCCTCATGGATACAAACTTGATCGTATTCCGGGACAATATCAGCCAAACCGTCCTGATCGGTTGAACACTGCTGTTACCGATCGGCGGGCTGCCTTTCAATGACATCGATCTGCTTAGGCGCGCAATCGTGGTCCGCCCCCAGCAATGCCATCTTTCCCTTTTTCTATTCCCGGCTCCGCTGTCGCCTGTTCTTGTGTCGCCACCACGTTGACAAACCTTGGATCATCTGCCTGATGGTCCACCGTGTACGGCGACTGCGGTGACTTTCTTCGAACTAAAATCTTCTTTGGGGTTGCATATCTGGGTCGTTCCACCATAGGTGAGGTATCTTCTTCCACCGATCCATCATCGCTGATCCGATCGATGTTCGCTTGGTATGCCAAGTTCTGCCACTCAACATACCGTCTCTATCCGATCGAGACGAACCCCATCTTTCTTGGCACTTTCCCTTCCGCCAGCCACACGCCAACACTAGTATTGTTGTAGAGTGTAAGCGGATTGTCACCGATATTAGTGACTCGAACAAAATCATATCGGCCGGCGCTCTTCACAAAGGTCTACACCCACCGATCGCCCCTGGTCACCCATAACTTCCTTGATCGAAAACCTTTGTCGACCGGGGTATCAGCGGATTGGCCGACTGGAATGGTGACATCTTGGTCCCACCTGACCAGATCGGTGTGCGATCCGTATAGGGGCCGCCGACCAGCTAACTGGACCTGAACATCATCCGGGAGTGTAAGCACTCCATGAGACAGATCAAGGCGAATACCTGCCGGCACCATGAAATCCATGCGGAACAGGGCATCCTGACCGGCTGGCTTGCCAACCCAAGCGCTGAAGAAGTATACCAACGAACCCGATCGGGTGATCTTCACGCGCGTCCTTCCTTCGGTCATGTAAGAATTTTCACCGATTCCGACGCATTCTTGTCTCTGAGTGTCGTCTATACGACATCCGACCTTACGATCAAAGGCGGAGTCGATAATTGAGACTTCGCCCCCAGAGTCGAACAACATCGTTTCCTTCTGGTTGTTTATCTTACCACAGGCTTTCGCCTGCTTGAACCATTTGTCGGGCGCATGATACTTCCAGTATCCGCGAGATTCCCCAGGCAGCAGATCCAGCTGCATGACTACCTTCGATCGGGAATATTCATCGGTCGTAAGATTTTAGACCGAATGATCCCGATCGACGCAATTGAGAATAGAACATGTATTTTCGGTTTTATTCTCTTTGCCGTCATACGCATAGATGCCAAACTTAGATCGCTCGGCTATATCCAGATTCCAACCTGGCGAGCGTTCTAGTTTGACATCCTCTCAACGTCAGGTGGAAGCATCCCCGTGTGTTTACCCGGCACATATCACTTGCGCATCAGATTAAAGAACTCTTCGATCTTGCACTGGCCGGCCTCGTGGATCTCTCCACATGACTTGCAGACGAAGAGGCAGTGATCGGTGGGGTGGCCGCGTCTTTCGCATTTCTTGCATATCAGCTTCTTCCAGCAGCCCCGATCATCGTGCTCGCTTGACCCGCAGTGAGATCACTTCTTGCGAGGTCGGTCCGGATCGGACATGTTTCCACTCCTGCCCTTCCGATCTGCCTGGTCAGGCGTCGATCTGGTTCTTGGGACAGGTTCCGTGACGAAGATGTGACGATATTGGTCCTCGTCTGACTCCCGACTCGACTGGCCGCTACTTTCTTCTTCCGATCCAGTGCTGTATTCAGTCGCGATCGCCTTAACAGCACGGGCCGATCTGGTCAGGGGCCTCTTCGGCGTCCTTGACAGTGAAATCCTTGAGATCCGTGGTCGCATACATGCGAATGCGTGGGATCGCAGTAGATCCAAAATCAAAGGCGGTCGTATAGGCTAGATTAGCCCTGCGCGTTCTGCCCGCACCTGCACCGTCTTACCCATAGTAGTCATCCGGATCGCCGATCGACTCAATGTCGAAATCGCTGTTTTTGCTTGATCGACGCGGTTGGGCTGGCTGCGGCTTGCGTCTTCCTCTGCCAACTGGTCTGCCACATCGGGTAGCCTTATCCGTTGATGACACTGACTCCATATCAACATCCCGTCAAATATTGACATTTTGCCGAGCAGATCGATCCTGGGCATGCGGGTGCGGAGGCGATCGGTATCGGTCTCCCATGAAACGCTCCATCATTGCCTCAAACATGGCTTGGACGTTAGCTTGGGTCATGGGCAGCGTGTTGGCATCCTCCTTTGGAGGTGCTGAAACCTGTGGGGGCTCCTGGGGCCCCGACCGGCATGCAGCCCCATGCTGCCGCACGTCCTTTTTATGCTTCCATGGGGTATGATCCACCCCCATGGTCATCCGCTCAACACCGACCTCCAGCTCCGATGAGCTATTAGAGGCAGATGTAGACTGATACAGCGATTTATCATCGGAACACACATCATCGTGTGCTGCCGAGGCCTCAGCGGCTTTCAATGCCACGGTGGGAGTTGGGCGGCGAACCGCCCCCACCAACGGCACCAAATTATCATGGAGGGTCGACATCGACAACTCCAGCTTCCGATTGTCCAGATCAAACATCTTATGTACGTTGGAGAGGTTTTGCACTTTTATGCCGACCTCAGCCAACATTGCCAGCAGGTTCTTCACCAATAGCAACGGCCGATCGCTTTGGATCAGCTCGGTGGTGGGTCCGAGAAGGCGATCGGGGATCTGGGGGTTTAAGATCTGCATGGCCTGGTCTTCACGAATAAATCTCTTTAACTCGTGGATGTAATACATCCTGGTCAGGTCTTCTTCCTTGATAACCCCATCCCCGACCTGCGACTTTTCTTCCAAGTCATCGTCATCGGGTGGCATTCCCAGCCTTTGCTTGGGGACCTTGGGAAAGTGGATCTGATCGTTCCGATCAGCCTCCAAATCGTTTTTATCTTTAGTTTTTTCATCAAATCGTTCATTCAAATGCATAGGATCAGGAAAAAGTTCTGATCCTTTCCGGAACTATAGCAATACTTGCCATAGTCCCGATCGGCTCCGGTGGGAGCCTTATGGGGAGGTAAAAATTTATTAATCCCGATCTGGTCCTCCACTCGGCCAGATCGGACATCGCCATCCTTATCGACAACGAGAACATAAGGCGATAGCCGTTCCTTATACCCTCTCCAGAACGATTCCACATTTAATTCGTTATAATCAATTCTTGACTAGATATCATCTCGGTGATATCCGCGATCATCATGTGATCCGGGCACGCGCACCATTGTGGCGGAGTCATGTTCAAAATCGAACACCGTAGTGTCTAGAACCTGACCACCATCGTGCCCAGCCTTCCAACTGACGGGGGGGGTACCCGCGAACCCTCGCCTACGATCCGATCTGATCGTCCGCTGCCAGCAGACGACCGATTATCAGCATAGGACGCCTGATCCGATTTTTGCGTCTCCATCTCACCTTGTGTACCCGATGGAATGGGCTGGTTGCACACTTGGTGGATCGTCGCTGTGAATTGATTTGGGTCTAAAATGCGAGACCGTGCTGGGTAGTGTACCCTAGGCGGAACTCTTCACCCTGGGTACGGGCAAACCAATTATACTTAGAGTAAGTGTACTCCAAAGGGCAGATCGCTTAACCGATCGTAGAGCCCAACCAATGTATGAAGAAAAGTCCAATATTCCAATATGGAGACCCAACGAGAACGTGACAAACTCCACGAACGATATCTCCACGTAACAATTCAAAAACTTGTTTACACGTTCCAAACGTGTGTAACTTGGGCTTGCAAAGCCGACCAATGCGTACTACCGTCGAGGGACTTCCGGTGGGCAAAGTGCTTCTGTAACGCGTCCCGGCCGGGTATAATGAGATAGAGGGGATTACTCGACTCTCTGATCCCAAACACTCCGCGGCGTGCGGAGGCGACTGATGTACTGTGCAAAGATGCGAACGACTTCCTTGTTGAGGTGTTAACGACCAAGAAAGACGGAAAACCCAAAAGACTCTTAGAAGGAAAACCAAAACTTACCAATCCTATCTCCCTACGGTCCCAAATATGTACAAACATGAAATATGTAAAGTACACGCAATATCATGTGACCTACCAAAATCTGCGTTCTTGACACTTCTTGCACATGATAGGCTTAAAAGCCTCCTTGTTTCTTTTTTTTTCACCAATCCGATCGCTGATAAGCTGATCGGCGTGCCGCTGACACAAAGTGACTAAAATTCTTGAATCCACTTCACCACATCTCGAAAAGCTTCCAGTAATATTTCAGTTTATGGGATTCTACCCAGACGGGGTCTTTGGACTTTAAATACTGCAACACATGGTCATCAGAGGCAAGGGTACTCACCCTTCGTCGTACCGCAACCAGGGGCGGAAGTCTAGAACCGATGGAATATCGGTGGGGTTGCTTGGACACGGCCAGTAGAGGAGGGGCGCCTTACTGGAAGGGTTGTTCACATGGCGACATCGGGCATGTCAAAACGATAATCCCAAACGAGACAAATTCTCATCAAGTTTGCAGGGTGATGCAAAAACGATCATTACACTGAAGGTTAAGCCGCATGGAACCGATGTCGCCATTCGTGCGTTGTGTAATACCGGAGCATCCAAACAACTTGGTGAAAGCACAAAATTTAGCGTCGTTAAATTTCCTTGGAGAGAAAACACCACGAAGTATGTTGTCAATCCGGTTAGCAGCAGATACCACCGTGACTATGCCAAAGCGTGTGATACGCACACGCTTGAAATGGACGAACTTTCGTAAGAGGATGAATTATTCATTGTCCTCGAACTTGATGACAAGTTCGATGTTTCTTGGGCATTCCATAGGTTTCCAACCCCAAACCGGGCATTGACTGCGTGCGGCAATGCCGTGGTAGGTAGCATCACACCACCAGATTTGGTCCGACAATTTCAACGGATGATACGTATGTTGGCAATAGTCTAGTAGGACTTAAGTATGTCCTGTATTTTAAGATACATAGATCTTTGTGGCAAAACAACTACTCCGTCCCACGCATCCAGCCACTGCTTTCGTCTCTTTACAAGAAACCCTCTCACATTTTGGATCATGATCTTATGCCACGTAAGTCCGACTTATTTCATTGCCAGCCACTAAAAAGCATTTTGTAAACGCTTCAAACTCGTTCTATATCTCTTCCATCTTCTTTCCTATCAGCTCTTGTTCGGGGTTTTAATCCACCTTTCGTACTGACTAATATACCGCACCCCTTCCACCGCCATCACCATCCTAAATTCGATCCCATTACCCTCTTCATCTCCACTTCCATAACCAGCCCTACGACGTCCCTTTTTGCGTAGTTGTTCATATTGATCGCGCTTGTAACCCGTCGGTCACTAATACCTACATCGATGGCCTCCAGATGCCAGGTTAGTGAGACTATCTCCATATAAGCCGCTATAATCTATCCACATCCTGCTCAAACCCTTTGATCAGCCCACCATAGTAAGGCCACGATCCCTCTGATTACGTTGAAAGTGATGGCGAAAGTGTTTTCGTCATCCACGTCGTGTCCGATCAACGCTTTTATTCGCTGCCGATAGGCATGGGCACATAAGAGAATCTTACTCGAAATGTACCGTCGCACACGATCCCCCAGTTGAACCGGAGAAAGATGCGCATAATTACTCTTCACCATTCGTGGGTACAGCTCCTTTCAGCGCTTTTAAAATGCCGTTCGGTGAAGGATTTCTACTCAGCAGGAGGGCCGTTTTTCACACTGTTTGCCCCTCTTGAGGGGGTTCCGATCAATTTGTGGGGGTGGCTAAAACACGTTAGACGATGAATGAATCAACGCTGTCGCATCCCCTTACTAGCAAACATCCAAGCAACCAAACTTGGACGAGACGTGACAGGGAAGGACTGAGACGAAATTTCCGGGAGTCATTTTTTTTACCAAAAATGACTCCCGGAAATTTCGTCTCAGTCCTTCCCTGTCACGTCTCGGCCATCGATTGCCACACGTACGTCCATCGATCCGCTCTCTCTTCCGTAGTCGGCCATCGTGCTGCTACAGCTAATAACTTATCGTCCTGGTGATTCCATCAATCATCGCCCATCCTACCCTATTGTTTCCTGCGTAGAGCGGTGTACTTTCACTGGATAACGTCAAGTCACCTACTCCCTCCTTCTAAGTGACATACTCCTCTCAAACGATTATCCCGCTCTTAGAGTACCTTCTTCGAGATATTATACATGACAGCTGTGCCCCGACGTCTGCAATATCCACTACTAACAACTTAATTTGCTCTTCCTCGGAAAAAAGCGAGATTTTCTCCACCAGGAAAATAAGAAGGTCTCTCTTCTCAAACACCCCGTCCGCAGGATGTGATCTGGTCTCGAAAAACCGGATGGACGATTGCGGTTTCCGAATTCTGTACCACTCGGTACCGATACTATCTGGTGTTCTTAGCCTATCTTATCCTATCTGCACGCTCGTGTAGTAGACTGCCTACCATCCTGTATCACTTACTGTCTGTTCTCCCACTTGGTCCAGTTGTCTGTGGGGCATCGCCAGGCAGTGCCTCCAACCATTCGGGTTCCCGAGTCCAGTCAACTCATCCTTGTCTACGTCTTGCCTTATTGATCCTGTACATCCTGCGCCATCCATCGCCATACCTTGATAATGAGTATTCTCAAATGCAAATCGCACCGAACCCGTGCTGAAGTGGTTAAGACCCCACCACATGACCGGGAGATCGCAGGTTGGAGTCCCACAGTGGACAAGAAATCCAAGGTCGGGTAGAGTCGGGGTCCAAGTGTAATGAAAATGCCCTTACATCACGCGCTTGACACAGCTTACACCTATCCCGATTAAATGGGGAGGTTCTCAAATATATCAAATGCGGAATCACGCACTCAAAAATTTCGCTGCTCCTTCCTTTACCGCCTCCTTTAGCTCCACGACGCATGCAATACAACTGCTCATCCGACTTGGATGCTGTATTGCATCGTCCACAGGCTGACAAAAACGCTGTAAAGGAGTCCCAATACTACTCAACGTATCATTACTACCCCAAACTCGCGTACTTATCCTTTGATCCACCTCAGAGGGGATGGATCCGTACTCATGGAGAAACGCGTTGAATTCTTTCTCCGAGGCCTCCGCAGACATGCGAACTTAGCCACGACTGAGACTGCGTAGAGTTTACTTCCGAATACTTCATGTTAAAACCCGTCAATGCTCGTGCCACACATCCTTTATTGATATTATATGTCTTTTCGCTAACACGACGATAAAAAGAATAGGAACTAACAAGTGACTGGAGAACACCGTAAGCTGGAGAGTCACCTGACGCCAGTGTATTGAGCTCTTGCAAGACTATGTCTACCATCGCGTCCGCCAAGGTCGATTCCTTATCTTCATTGTTGAAGAGCCCAGAAATTCGGCCGCGCCGTGGGCTCGGACGTATTTGGGTATTTGCGACTTTCAGTAAAGGCGAATTGGGAAATACCCAATTTTATGGGTATTACCCATATATATATATATTAGATTTGGTTTTTACTTAAGGGAAAAACTAAACAGTACCGTATCCAAATAGGCTTATTTAGAACTCGATCTTACTCGATTTTGATTGGCTGTTTTCAACCTGCAGGGTTTAGCGTTTAGAGTTTAGGGTTTAGGGTTGTTTGTTTGTTTGGTAAGTTTCCGTGGTCAATTGGTTGGTTGGTTGGTCGGTTGGTTGCTTGTTTGCGTGGTGGGATGGGGTGGGATGGGGTGGTATATGAGCGGAACCCCAAAAAATGCAGGCTGAAAACAGCCAATCAAAATCGAGTAAAATCGAGTTCTAAATAAGCCTATTTGGACACGGTACTGTTTAGTGGACCCCTTTACTTAATTCGAATATATTCACTTCAGAATTCTAACTGTAGTACAGGCAGAAAGAACATTGTACGTTTGTCTCTCGCCGGGGCGCAAGGTGGAATTGTATTGTTTGTCGGGAAGTGGTTCATTACGCTACGTTACGACCTGCTCACGTTACTCTGTAGATTTCGTTTAGTGTAAATAATTACGTGGAAATGTGTTTTATTGTTACGTTGTTATAGAACGCGCATTGTTTCGTTTGCATTACGTTACTCTGGAAGCACGCTATCGCACGCACGCTAAGTGGAGCTAGTACATCGTCGTAATATGGCAGACAATGAGAAATCCGAACATTCATCAATCCAAATCCTTTGCCATCGCCTTTCTGACCATTGGATCTCGAGTTTAATCTGTTTTCATTTGAGCTTCTTCAACAAGTCCGTATGATCTCCTTTTCCTTTAATATTTTTGTTGAGACTCGGACATATTCGCACGCTGTACTCCAAATCACGCGTTCCAGTACTGCCAACGTGTACTTGCGTGAGTAATTCCAAGCGTAAGGAGATGCGATAGAGGCGATAACGTAAGACAAAAGATTTAATCACAACCACAACAAATCCACTCGTAATTGCAATAATATCTCCACGTAATCCGTAACAGTGCACGTAACGATTCCACTATTCCACGCGTCACAACAAGCGAAAGTTTCCAAACGTAAGAATTTGTACTCCCTTCCTGCTGAACGCAGTACTGAGAACAAGTCAAAATCCAAAGTGATTTATTAGTGTTAAGTTAAGTACTTAAACTAATAATATGCATATATGCAGTTTGCTAGGTTTTTGCTAAAAGACATAAACTAAATGAAAGTCCTCGGCGACGCTGAGTGCCGCGCGAATTGCGCGCACTTTCAACAATTTTCTGACCCTGTTGCAGACTCCCATCTCTCTCCTTGAATCTGTTACCGTAACCAATTGTGGCGTGTTATCACTATCCCTTTATTCGTGCGACCTAGCAGCATTTGGCTCCGGTCCTTCTCTTGTCAACCGATTCATCTACTTTATTTTGCGAGAGTTATTCTCTCTGAAAATGGATAACCGCTTTGAGTCGTTTCTTCCTAACCACTTCCACCCATTCTTCTGTTGTGCTTCGGTGCTTTCATGAGCTAGACCCTTAAGTCGACAATCCTATATTCTGCTTGGACGTCTATAGTGCTTTCTCTTTACTCAACTGGTTCCTGGTTAACTTAGATAGTGACCCTTCCTCACCTGCACGACTCCGGCAGCTATCCTAATGTGCCTCAGATCAACTTATTTTCCTCCCTGAGAGCATCCATACTCTTGAAAGTCTGTTCCGGAACTACAATCATGTTCACTTGTTCGACCGAGACCCGAATACGGAGCTTGGTAATGAGGTGGTCGTTGCTTGTAGGGAACTCTACATCTGATGTCCAGCTGTGCCCAACCGGTAAAATAGCTCGCACCGTACGATTTCGTTCATACTATTTACTACTGAGAGGTATCCGCCCCCATCTACCGTCAACTCCTAGGCCAGCGACGTCAGTGACAAAGTCCTTCTGTATCCAATTCCTCACCTCAATTCTACCTATTTTATCTTGAGCATAAGCGTAAATTTTTGAGAAGTTCAGATTCCTGGTTGCATTTCCTCATGATTATTGTCCACAGCCCATCATTGTTCCTCCTGCAGGGTTCTGTCGCAGACCGGTATGTCATGTCCCGGAGACTGTGGCTCTTTTTATTGGTACGGAACCACCACTGCTGCGTACCTTTTCGCTTCTCGCGCCCAGCTCATTCGCTCCAACCATGTCTATATCGAAACCCTGACGCAGATTATGCAATTTTAGAGTAGTAACAAGAAAGATCACCACGTCCACTGATGGCGTGGGGCAAGCGAGCTGGTGTGGACGACTTGATCCAAAAGTTGGCGACCCCTAGGACCGGCACTAGTCTCTGTGTCATGCGCTCGCGTTCCCTTTGTGACGCAGACATGGCACAGTTGGCCCATGCCATCAGCCACAACACGACTCTGCGTGAGTTATACCTGTCGGGGCACGAGTTGGGACCTCTCGCGTTGCAAGCATTTGCCGCATGTTTAGCCACGAATTCGACGCTGGAGCATCTAAGTCTTGGCTCGGACAAGCTTGGGGACGAGGGTGTCACGCTCTTGTGTGCTGGCTTGGCGCGGAATCCTCACTCTGGTCTTCAGCGATGGGACTTGGAATCGAAATCCCTTGGACTTGCGGGAGCCTCTGCAATCGGTCACGTGCTCCAGACCAATAAAACCTTAACGTCCTTGACGTTATCCCGCAATCGAATTGGAGACGAAGGCATCGACCAACTAGTCAAAGGAGTGCGCGCGAACGCTCACGTGCCGCTCGCAGAGCTCCACGTGACGGACGTCGCGATCTCAGGCGCTGGACTGGCCCATTTGACCCCGTGGCTTGCGAGCCGCGAGTGCTCGTTGACGACACTGCAGCTCTCGTTTAATCAGTTAGAGGACACACCAGCAGCGTTCTGGAATGCAATCGCAAGCAATGCGTCAGTCACAACGCTGCTCTTGAAAGCGTGCAAGTTGATGGATCACCATGTTGCTCATCTCGCTGCGGCTCTACGAGACAATAGGACACTTATCGAACTGGACTTGTCCGACAATCAACTGACTCACGTGGCTTGTGCTTCCCTGGCCAATGGCTTACGTCATAACAAGACCTTACGGACGCTGCGGCTCAGTACAAACACATGTCACGATCAAGGGGCTCAGCTTCTTGCACAAACCTTGGAGACGCACAATGCAACACTCACGTATCTTGACCTCGGAAACAACCAACTCACGAGCACCAGCATGACGTTGCTGTTGAAAGCGCAAGCTCTCAAACACTTGCATCTGTTTCATAACAACCTCGCGCACGGCGTGGTGCACCTAGTGCCTGTATTGCGTACCAACTCGGTCATTGAAACACTCGGCGTGGGGGCCAACCAGTTGCACGAAAGACTCAGCGCGATACTGTTTGATGCGCTGCACTCCCATCCGTCACTCAAGACGCTCGAGATGGGAGGCAATACACTTGGGAAAGAGGGACATGCAGCTCTCGACAAGCTCAAAAGAGTGAACCACATGCTCGATGTTGCAGTCGACAAGAATGCGCAAAACGTAGATGGCAGCTTTGATTGGCAGACTTAGCACTAGATGACTCACCTTATAAAATGCTTTCTTTGCTTCCAAGCTGTACGATAAATTTTGTTAATGGTAAATGATGCTGATTTGCTTTTCACTTACTCGCCTACTGCTTCAATTGTTGCGTCGCGTTCACACGCAACTTTTCAAACGAGGCGTCGAGAGCGTCCACTGAAAATGCCTGGCGAAATGCTAACAAATCTGCTCTCATGTCCTGCTGCCACTGTTGAACTTGCGCTTGAATAGCTTCCAGCTGAGCCATTGCATGAGCTTCTTCTTCTTCCGTAAGCTTGCGCACATAGTCACTCCAGACTGCATACTCCTTTTCGAGCATACGCACCTTCTCGTGCGACTCCATGATACTTGCCTCAAATCTTTCAATCCGTGATTGAAGAGCCATGTGATACGCATGAGAATCGTGCGCCACCTTTGCTGCACGGAGAACGCCAGCAGCGCAGAAACTTCCCGCTAGTATCAGAATGATCGCGATCACAAAAGAGCGTACACGGCCAGTTCGTTCCGAAACCATGGGTGGCGGCGTCGAGAGCGAGTGATGGGTGGAATCAGAGGTCAACGAGCTAGTGCTGGGCTTGTTATCGACTGGTTCTTGTGTCTCCATGGGCTCATTAAAGCTTGGTGTCACCACATTCTCGTCTCTTTCAACTGTAGCTTGCGTTTCAGCCTCGACAGGCGCAACCTTTTCTTCTACTCCGACTTCCGTTTTCCTGGACGGATGCAGCTGAGCCCCCAACTGCGTCGGAGGATTTCGCTTGAAGTGCCGCCTTTGAAACGTAAAATCCTCGGGTTGGGGAGACGGAGGTCTGTTGTAGCCGCCATGGATCATTGGAGCTTTTCCTGTCGCGAATAGTTTCTCTGCGGCATGAAAACGGCCAGCCTCCTCGTCAACAAATAGCGCAGGCCGATGAGACTGTGCCTTTTTGTCGTTCCACGGTTGCATGCTTTCCGAAGAATGTGAAGGTTTGCCCTCGTCATTTCTTGTACTGGTTTCTAGACCATAACTCGGTCCTGGAAAATCATTAAAACCAGGAGCATTACTTTCGCTTACGCTTTCATTCGCATAACGACTCGCTGTTTCATTCGCATCATGTTCAAGCGATCTTTGGCCAACATCACTGCTTTCATCCAACTGCTCATGATCATATTCAAACATCCTTGAACAACCATGACTGGGCTCTTCAGTCTTTTCGAGCCGCAGACTATCGCAATTCATCTCTGTGACTTCCTGCATTTCTTGGGTAAGAACAGATTCGAGTTTATTTTGACTGAGATTCCTTTCTTCATCATCTCCCGTCTCCGGTCGAAGACGCTGCACTTCATCGCAAAGGTCCACCAAGCCTGCGAATGCTTCTTTAGTTAGATTATCGGGATTTGAGTCTCCATCTCTGCCATCTTTCTCTTCAGTCTCGCTTCGCGTTAGATATGGTAAAGAGCCAGCGGGCCATTCCGTTTCCAACACAGCTTCTTCAATTACTGCCGCTCTTTGGCTATTGTCCACCCCGCTCATGAGATCATTATCCATGGAATCACCAATTTTATCTGCAAAATCGAGCCAGTTTTCGTCATCAGGACACTCATCTAAACCCTCGTTTAGCTCCACAGAACCGTTATTGGTATTACTAGCCAGCGAAATCTTTTCATCGGACTCTACGGAGTCACATTCTACTGCCGGATCGCTTTTGTCATGTTCAGCAACTGACGCGTATTGACCATATTGATCATGTTGTTGATACACCGTCTCCTGGTCAGCTTGGAAGGCGAAATGTGGTACTGGTATCACAGGCTCAGACAAGGTAGACATTTTCGGTGATAGTTCAAAAAACGGCGGCTCCGTAACATACGTATGCAGTGACGTATCGTCGTCTTCCTGTCGACGAAACTTATCTCGGAAAGTGACATTTTTACTAGATGACGAATCGAATGCCGTGGGAGCGTGGGAACTTGGCATCGTTTCACTGTAGTAGTTATCACATGCGCGTAAACCTTTTGACTCGTCTGTTTCCTCTTCGCCTTGAAGATCACAATCCAGGGTGGATCGATTTGTTTCTTTCAAATCCAACATAGAGCTTTCAGGGGAATAGCTTAAATTGCTGAATGAGTCCGGCTGCTTCTTGCTGAAAAAACTGGGATTGAGATTGGTTGAAATTTGGATCTCCGAACTCTTCCGGATCAAGGTGCCTAAAGCTGACGTAACAGCGACATCGGACGTGATTGCGGCTCGAGTTACCGTTGATAGACTCTTAACGTCAGTAAGAAGACGAGCAGGCTTGCGACTGTCCGGATCGACTGACTGCATGAACGTTCGTGTACGGAATTCTTGCAATTGTGAATCATTGGCGATCTTGTTTGCATTCTCAGTCTGCTCCGATTCACAAGTACCATCAGAATCGCTAAGAAAATGGCTTACAGTGGCTTTACTCTCTGTCATCTTGGATGTCAAAGCAGTTTTACTGTTCGCGGTCACGTCCCCTCTGGATTGGTTTTCTTCCAGCAGTCCTCGCGGCGACGATGCTGAAACTTGCTTCTGGACACTTTGTTCACGTTTAAGTCGAGAAGGTTTGTAGACACTTTTTTTAACTTGTGAGATCAAAGTGGATCCATGCTTGGCAATCAACTGGGGGTAATTCTCTGTGATTGTTCCAGCCAAGCACGAGGTGCGGTGCTCTTGCACAATAAGTATTTTTTCTTTGTCCGACAGCAACTCAGCCAATTCCTCGACATTTCCACTCCTGACAAGCACACATTAGTCATTTCCATTTAGTCCAAATAGCGCACTAGTTCGGTCTCTGCCCGTACCATTTCGACGAAAACCTACAGAGCACTTCACGAGCGACTTTTCGGACATTTTCATCCTGGTCCTTCACTCCGTGTCGAATGATCTCGATCACGTCCGACTCCCATGGTAATATTTCCTCCTCCTCCCAAAACACAAATATAAGCCGCAGCTGCTCGAGCACCAAGGTCCGAAGTCGTGCTACACTCGGCAAACAACATGTCAGCATACATTGGATACAAGAAAAACACGACAATGCAATAGAACATTTGCCACACCGTGATGTAATTCCATGTACACTTTTCTCATTACCGCCAGATCATAGCGCACGAGCTTGGACATTTTATTCAGTAGCTTTGCTCCTGGTTGCCGAATCGCAACCGATGTGTTCCTGGCCGTGCTGATGATTTGGGGCAATAAAGCATTCGCCATCTCTTGAAAGTCTCGTCCCGTGACAATAACAATGCGTAGTAGACTTTCACAAATATCTCTTACAAGCATGGACCGAATGGATGCGATCTGGACTCCAATGCCTTTCTGGACAAGCACAACACCCATAAGATGACTATGACAAACCATAAGTCGCGAATCTTGGCAGGATCGTACTGATAGACATAAGAGATGTCGAACGACTTCCTTGTAGTTATCCAGGCCGTGTAGTGACTCGACCGCTGTCGCTAACTCTTTCATCGATGTGGAACACATCTCCCAGCTTGTTTTTTGTGGCGGTTTCTGCAGGAACTTGTGTGTCCGTTGAATCTAATCGACCATCATCAGTGTCACGAGGCCACGTGAGACGATTGGAAGAAACGCACATGAACGACAAGACGCAAGTACCTGTCGAATTAGTTCTTCCATCTCTCGCTAACGCTCTCGAACCTGCCACTTGTCGTTCACTTCAACTGTCTCGTCCCTAATGCGCGCACGCTAAAAACGCTAAGTGCAACCTCTTTGACAAACATTCCGATAACCTGGTCCTCTCAAAACTAATACAATCCTGACCCTTTATTAACGTCTACTTAGGCACGGCTCGGTTAAGTTACTAGTTTTCTCAATTAATTCGCTTCGTGCGCACTCACTTGGCGGGCCACGAGCCCTTTGTAGATGCCATGGGGCAACTGCATGAGCTCGTCGTGCGTACCTTGCTCGACAATGCCACCGTCCTGGGTAACGGCAATGAGATCGGCATTGCGAATGGTTGAGAGACGATGGGCCACGATGATGGTCGTCCGTTGCTTGAGCGCTAGCAATCGATCAAGCGACGCCTGGACGACACGTTCACTCTCATTGTCGAGCGCACTGGTTGCTTCATCGAGTAAGAGCACGGCCGGATCCCGCAGGATGGCACGAGCAATGGCAATGCGCTGCTTCTGGCCACCGGAAACTTGAGCGCCACGATCGCCCACGTCCGTATCAAAGCCGTCTGGAAACGTGCGGATAAAGTCAAACGCATTGGCCATCTTGGCCGCTTCTTCAATCTCTTCCCGACTCGAGCCAGGCTTGCCAAGCGCAATGTTTTCCGCAATCGTTCCTGCAAAGAGCACGGGCTCCTGACTCACGAGCGACACGTGCTCCCGCAGCCACTGCACATTTAATTCTTTCAAGTTGGTGCCATCCAGAGTAATGACACCAGCATGGGGATCATAGAACCGCTCGAGCAAAGCAATCGCTGTACTCTTGCCGCTTCCACTTGCGCCCACGAGGGCGACAGTCTGGCCGCGTTGAATGGTCAAGTTGTAATTCGTGTAAATCTTGGCATCCGGACGCGCAGGGTACGAGAACTCGAGATGGTGAAACACAATGTCGCCCTTGACATGGTCCAATATCCGTCCAGTGCCCGACGTGGTATCAATAGCAGGCGTGCGGTCCAGGATCTGGAACACACGTTGCGCCGAGCGCTTCGCCTTGGCTCCGTCCGTCGCGCCTTGGGCTGCCATGCCCATGGCAAATGTACTGAGCATAATCACCATCAGGACCATGAAAAATTCTTCAAACGTGATAACGCCACGCGCAATCCAGTGTCCACTAACGTAAAAGAGGAACGCCAGGACTAAAAACATGGCCCCTTGCGACACACCGAACGCCATGCCTCCGACAATCCCAAGCTGGACGTCTGCTTGCTTCGAGACGTTCAAGTACCCCCCGTACATTGTATTCAGTGCAGTCTCCATGCTAAAGGAAGCAACGGTTCGAATCGATCCAATCACCTCCGCGAGCAGTGACCCCGCGGCGGTATCGGCATCATTATTCTTCTTGTTCCCCGATGTACCCGTCATTTTCTGGGCCTGAATAATGGACGACCCGACTAATACTGGAAAGGCCGCAAGCAGAATGAGGGTCATTTGCCAACTGTAAGCGAACGCAATACCAAAAGCGATCGCAAGTGTCGTCAAATTGACCAGGCCTCGGTTCAGTGTCTCGGACGTCATGGCCTGCAGAATCGCCGAGTCGCTTGCCAAACGCGATACTAATGCACCCGAAGTATTCTCGTCCATGTCAAACCACCCGACTTCTTGACGAAGCATCGCGCTAAATGTCGCCAGTCGCACACGAGTCACGAGCTTTTGTGAAACGACAGCAAAGCCGTAGTGTTGCAAGGTGATCGAGACGGCAAACAGCACGGCAATGCCAAGAAACCCAAAGGCCCATTCCCGTGCATGATGCATCATTTGAGCTTTCGTATAGTCCAAATGGAAGAAGAGAACAGTTACTTTGACCAGGAGAACTCCCCACACTGGAAAGACCGAAGCGTTCACAATCGCTCCAAGAGACCCAACAAGCATAAATTTCCACTCGGGCAACGACATTTTCCAGACACGAGCCAAGGAGAAGGGAGGAAGGTCGACGTCAGCCATAGCTTCGGCGTCGTTCATGGTCTCTATCGCTCCCTCCTTCTCCGATTTACTCTGACAACTAATCGATCGTTTCGACGTCTGCCCAGAACGCACCGGGAAATCGTCCAGTGACTCGGGGTTTTCCACCACCAGCACCTCGGCACGACTTTTTTCTTTTTCGTTGGGCGCAACGCGGTTCTGAGCTTCGACGAGTTGACGGTAGTGTCCACTTTCGAGCTTCATGAGCTCATCATGCGAACCCATTTCCACAATCGCACCGCCTTTGTGGACTGCAATCCGATTGGCGTTGCGGATCGTCGAGAGTCGATGGGCAACAATGATCGTCGTGCGATTAGAATTCGCCAGGAGTTGGTCGAGCGACGCTTGGACAATGCGCTCGCTCTCCGTGTCAAGAGCACTCGTGGCTTCGTCCAAGAGTAAAATCGCGGGGTTCTTGATAATCGCACGAGCGATGGCAATGCGCTGCTTTTGCCCACCCGAGAGTTGCGCCCCGCGTTCGCCCACTTCGGTCTGAAATCCCTGTGGAAATTCTTGAATAAACTTGTACGCGTTGGCCATTTTCGCGGCCTCCATGACCTCCTCGTCGGTGGCGGATGGGCAGCCGTAGCGAATGTTTTCCATGATTGACGTGGCAAAGAGCGACGGCTCTTGTCCTACCAGTCCTACTTGAGAGCGCAGCCACTTGACATTGAGCGAGCGCACGTCCACGCCATCAATGCTGACTGTCCCACAGACCGGATCGTAGAAACGCTCGAGGAGCGAGACGATAGTACTCTTGCCACTACCACTCGGACCGACTAGAGCCACTGTCTCGCCTGCTTCAATCGTCAGCGAGTAGTTGCTGCACACTTGCACCTCGGGCCGCGATGGGTAAGCAAACGAGACGTTGTCAATGACAATGCGGCCCCTGACCTTGTCGAGCGTCATGCCCTCGTCACTAATCGGATTGATACGTGAAGGGCGCTTAATCGTTTGAAAGACTGGAAATGCCGCTGCACGCGCTGACGTGACGGCTTCAGCACTGGGCGCCGCTTGGCCCAGGGCCATGGCGCCCATGATAACGGAAAAAAAGACTGTGATCACTCGTCCACCATCGTAGCAGCCGTTGCCAGTGCATCGATGTCCGTCCAAATTGTCATTTGCCACCATCAGGGCTCCAAAGTACATGCCACCTGCGTACGTACAAAACACCGTGCCAAACATGAGCCCCGTGCCCCATCCCACCGCAAGGCCTTTCTTGATCCCTGCTTTCGTCGACAGTCGTAGAGCCTCTTCATACTTGGTAATAAAGTGGTTGATCGAGTTAAACATGTGCACTGTACGCACATTACTCAATGCTTCTTGTGCGACGGCACCCGCTTCGCCGTACGAGTTCAGTCCGGCCTGCGTTGCCGTCGATAACACTTTCATGGCCAAGAACGCAGTGACGGCAATAAATGGTGTAAACGCCAGTAAGATTAATGTTAATTGCCAGCCTTTCACGAGTCCAATGACGATCCCTGAGACGGCCATGGAAAAAAAATTGAGTCCATCGCCCACTTTGCGTCCCATGCCTTCTTGAATGGCCACGGTAGCTTCCGCGACGCGAGAAGCCAATTGCATGGGCTCATTCACATCGAACCATCCAATCTCTTTTGTCATGATCGCACGTACATATTCACTCCGAATGCGTTTCGATTGACGAGACGCTGTAATCGTCCAGCACGCGACTTGGAAACTCCCCGCGACAAACACCGCGAGTCCCACAATCACAAACTTGAGCGCCATATTTCGAATACCATGTTCTATGTTTGCGCCCGCGTCGGCTGGATTGAGCGTATTCAAGACATCACCAAAGAGCACAATCTGAATCGGTTGCGCAACCCCAGCAGCTAACGCACCCAGTGTACCCAGGACCATTAACAACTTGTCGATCGTATCAGCATAGGAAAAGAGGTCCGTCATCGACACGACTTGGCCCTCCTGTCCCACTTGTTCCTTTGTTCCATGCTCGTCCGGACTTGCAGCGACGCTGGGGAACGGGACGTCCACTTGATGCCCACTCTTTGGCGTACCCGAGGCAACGTAGTCGGTGGTAATCGACCCCATACGTGACGCGACAATAGGGTCGAACGACTCGACAAACTCAAGCGGCGATGTGCGCACTTGACGGCAAATTGGAAAATGAAGAGGAAAGGGACGAGATAAGGTCGCGCGGTGCGTGCCTGAGGTGGTTGCGGCAGATGTATAGCCGCCGAATCTTACCACTGGATGGTCGTGCGCTTTCTTGGGAGGATTGAAAAGTCGCCAGATTCAGTCAGTCCCTTACGTGTGTGGTTGCGTCGACATGGGTGTGTGTTGTTGATGTGGGGGCGAGTGTGTATGTGTGGGACACACCATCTTTCGTTCCGCGTAATGCAACGACGATGACTTGATGCATTTCGACACTTGGTGGTACCATTGCGAAGCTTCGGAGCACGTTCGGACTGGATCGACAAGACATGAATGACAAAGACGGTACCAGGTACCACCTGGAGCGAAAAAGAAACCCTCAAGAACCGAGTAAGTAGGTTTCGGGTTACAAATCATTTAGACAGATCGTGGTGACAAAACAATCCTTTTGTTCCCTAAGGTATTCTGAGCTTTTTGTGTGACGTATTCAGTCAGGAACGACCTGAAACCGTGCCCTGTTTCTAACGCCATCTTCCTCATTTATATCACACTCGTTGTGTCATCCCTCGCTTGTTAAATCTTGGCTCGACTATGTACTCCTCGACCAGTATCTGTCGGACAATTCACTCTCTTACCCTAAAGTTGTCGTCGCACTTGGGTCGACACCTTTTCAGGCTTCATCTTTTTTCAAAGAAGCCGTGACCGTGGTGGTGGTTTTATTCACTAGTTTGATTGTATAAAACGTCCAAGAGAACCGCACCAATCGCTGCTTTGCTTGGTATCACCTCGATGTCGGGTATTGCACTGTCTAAATACGTCCAGGTGGTACCTGGTACCGTCTTTGTTATTCATGTGGATACATTGCCTCTTTATAGTGGATTTTCACCTCACTATCACAAACATTACACCGAATTTTTCTATACGCAACGTCAAATGTCGCAGAAGACGTGGTGAACGGACTGGTCTCTTCTTCTTCGGGGATTCGTCGCTGTTAGTCATCAAGGCGCAATTTGCTGAGGAAAACCCTCCCCGAGTCTTTTAAAAATGTCGCGAGACATGTGATGGTTTGCCCCTTTCTAAAATATATTTCTGTCATGCTGATGACTGGTTGTGATGCCGTTAGAAGGACCAGGAAGACTATATGATAATAAAACGTAGCTCTCGCGATGGAGAAATGTTGTAGCTGGTCTATGGCTCGAAAGTTGACTGCTTATTGACGCCATTGTCGTGCGTGCAAGAGGAGTCTTACGTCGGAATTACGGGGCTTGTACTACGTCCAGCTTTTGATGGTGTATGACATCTGCTGGAGCATGTCCTATGGCTACGGTGTGAGCCGCATAGCGGGTATCACTAGGTTGTAAATGTAGCAGGGTTACATTCGAGTCACACTTAGGAGGTGGTGTACGCGAGAACACTACGGTTGGGGTCAGTATTGACCGGTTCGAAAGGTTTTGAACCATTGGTTATTTTAACCAATGGTTCGAAACCTGGTACACAGGTGGTGTACACTACATTTTAGCAGGTACGAATTTGGTAAGTTCTACTTAGTATCACGTATAGTTTACATTAGTTTAAATTAATTTAGGCTAATTATATATTAAATATACATTCAGTTTACATTTCACTCAACCGACTACAGACGCACGACCGGTCGAGGTCGTGCGTGTGGTGAGTGCAGTAGCGTAAAAGTAGTCCTCCCTTTAGCTACACCCTTAGTAAGGGAGCCTTGTGTTAAGGCATTAGCGAAAGCTAATCGTAAACCAAAGTGGGAATCTTTGCCCCGAGTAGGAGAGCTCTCTCCTACTAAGCCCTTTTATAAGGGCGTATCGGCTAATTTTAGCGGCGAACGCCGCTTAAAGGAAAGTCTTCCTCTGTGCGCTAGACGCACCGTGCGTGTACGCACCGGCTACATCTGGTAGCACTCGTAGTCAATCCAACACCTGTGTTGGTAGACTAAGGCATCCTCTGCAAGGGATGAATCAGGACGATTGGGATAGTTTGACCCTCGTCCAGCAGGAAGTGTAACAGAGTTACATTCGGGTTACATTGAGTGTTGGTGTACATGAGTACACCACGGTTGAGGTCAGTATTGGCCGGTTTGAAAGGTTTTGAACCTTTTGTTATTTTAACCAATCAGGGCAGGGGCCCTGGTGTGCTGGTGTGTCAGCCATCCACGTGTCAGTACACAGGTGTGTACACTACA
>CM047583.1:1546784-1669572 GCA_026184515.1 Peronosclerospora sorghi | reverse complement strand
TGGTGAATCCGAGGGTTCCGTTGACGCCACGTGTGTGTGGCCCAGGGATTGAGGGGGGAGGATTCCCCGATGTCATCCCTGTATCTGTGCGAAAGCACATCGATAAGTTTTTATCGACTCGCCTTAGTGTCTTACGACACGTCTGCGATGCCATGGTGGAAAGACAAGACAAGCAGAAGGAGCAAGCTGACCGAAAGGGGCGGCGTAACAAAAAGGTATACAAAGTAGGAGAAAGTGTTTTATTAAACGCTAAAAATCTTCCTACACATGCAGTTTCAAATGTGTTGCGCAATAAACTGCGCCCCAGGTTTTGTGGGAACCTTTAAGGTATTAGCCCGAAAGGGCTTGTCGTACACCTCAGACATCCCGAAGGCGAAGCGTACGCATACAACCTTTTATGTGGGTATGCTTAAGCCATACCAGAGCCCGGAGGCGGGTCCCCTCCTGGAAGGGGTTGGAAAGGCGAATAGCCGTAAGAACCGTAAGACACGGCAGGGCGGAGGAAGCCCGACAGGGCTAAAATGCGACCACGAAGCTCCGCAACGGTCGTATCTAGAGAGGAAAGCCGCTTCTCGAAGAGTTCAGTGGCATCCCGCTCATCATGGAGTACCTCGTGGACATCATGGATGCGATGGATGTGTCGATCACAGCGCTCGCGAATCTCACGTCGCAATTGCGCGACTTCCTCCTCCAATGCTCGATGCGGAGGCTACTCCACACTATCATGTTGAGCGTCTGATGGCGCGACGCCATCATCGGGGTCAAACCCAGTATCTGGTGAAGTGGAAGGGTTATCCACACTCACAGAGTTCGTGGAAGTCCGAGACTCCCCTACGGCAGGATTACCGCGACGTCGTTGACGCTTTCGAGCGGGGAATCCCGCTGCAGGTCTACGACCAAAGGTGCGCGAGAATACCCTTGAATTCCTGTAATTGGGAGTTCGCCGGAGGCATATGTGGCGCTCACACTGTCCTCTGGCACCGTGGTGGAGACAGGGGCGCTGGCGTAGCGCGTGCGATATGGGGCACGTAATAGCTCCATCTCTTTGGCTCTGGCAAACGCCAGGTGCAACGCCCTCTCCAACCAAACGTCACGACGGGAATAGCTGTTGTGCTGCTCATTGAAGCTGGGGAGAAGCTTCTCCCTTTCCGCCCAAGCGCCGAACTTCTTCTCTGCATCATCAGCACTTTCTCCCGGAGAAAGAACGAAAGGAACATCGCGGAAGTTCTCAACAGGGGCACCCTGTGTTTGCCTGTCTAGGCGCTCTCGGTATGAGACGCTAGTGAACTGCTTTTGCGTAAGCAGTTGTTGCCGGAGTTTCTCCCGGCGTTCGCATTGATACGGCTGTTCAGCCGCGGGGGCAGGGGTATAGGATGCCAAACCATTCCTTAACACACGCCTAGCCCACTTTGGGAGGTCACGAGGACCGTCAAAATTATATGCCGCCCTTGGCAGGCGTTTGTGGGCGCGTAACGCAGCCCTTAGTGCCTGTGCGTCAAGTTGGCTTTCATCATCTGCGTCCAGCTCATTGGTGACTATCACCTTCGGCGATCCGGATGTATCATCCGACATTGGCAGGGTTGGCGCATTAGTTAGTGCATTTTCCGCACGTGTGGGGAACGGATTAGGCTGCCGACATCGCCGTTCGGCGTTGTCGGAGCGGTCAACCGTTGGGGATACATCCCCAAGGGCATCCACCTCCGAGTTCTCGGAATAGTCTAACTCCTCTAGAGGAGAATCCATAGCACCACTGAAGGTGTTCATGGATAGCCAGACGTACTGGCGTTGGAGTTCTCCAACAATTTTGTTTATTGCGTAAGCAATAGTCTTGATGGGGGAGGATGGAACAGGGTTACATTCGAGTCACATTTAGTTGGGGTGTACGTGAGTACACTACGGTTGGGGTCAGTATTGAACGGCTCGAAGGGTTTTCAACTATCGGTTATTTTAAACAATCAGGGCAGGAGCCCTTGCGGTGGCGTGTCAGCCATCCACGTGTCGGTACACAGGTGGTGTACACTACATTTTAGCTAGGTACGAATTTGGTATGTTCTACTTAGTATTACATATAGTTTATATTAGTTTAAATTAATTTAGGCTAATTATATATTAAATATACATTCAGTTTACATTTCACTCTATCTTATAGACGCACGACATCGACCGGTCGTGCGTGTAGTGAGTGCCGTAGCGTAAAGGGAGCCCTCCCTTTAGCTACACCCTTAGTAAGGGGGGCTTGCCGTTAAGGCACTAGCAAA
Source organism: Peronosclerospora sorghi (assembly GCA_026184515.1). Lineage (NCBI taxonomy): Eukaryota > Oomycota > Peronosporomycetes > Peronosporales > Peronosporaceae > Peronosclerospora > Peronosclerospora sorghi. The sequence goes on along the minus strand of CM047583.1, from coordinate 1,667,314 downwards.
GGCTACAGTAAACCAACCCGGGAATCTTGGCCCCGAGTAGGAGAGTCCTCTCCTACTAAGCCCTTTATAAGGGCGTATCGGCTGAGTAGCAGCGAACGACGGTTTAAGGAAAAGCCTTCCTCTGTGCGCTAGCCGCACCGTGCGTATACGCACCGGCTACACTGGTCGACTGTATTCCCGGAATGTTCCATTGCGATTCCGTTTGTGATTTCATATTTTCATCCACGCAATTACCCACATGACCTTCCACATCTTCTTCCGCAAACTTTTCTCCAGCTAGTACCTTCGTGACTTGTTCACTTGTGCCGCGTCGTAGTAAGATTTGCCGTCAAAACGGATCTATTAACTTCCACAGTAAGCAGTAAATCCCCGCGAAGTCTGACCTCCATCTTGTCGCTCCGGTGCACACTAATACAGCCCTTTGGCATCAACTTTCCCAGTGAGATTAAATTCCTCGTCAACTTTGGTGAAAAATAGACTTCTTGTAGGACTATAGTAGTGTCCGGGTCATCGACATTTCTCAGGCAAACTTTTCCGACCTTGGTAACCTGTAAGAAAATCCCATCGTGCAATGTCAACTTCATTTCTCCCTGCACATCACCACATCCTCCAAGAGATTTTCTTCACCAACGAGATGACGACTGGCTCCACTATCGAGAATACACACATCGTTTTCGTCACTGTCACTCGAAACTAATACTCATGACCATTCTTTGCTTGTTTCCGTCGTAGATAGACCGTACTCTTTTTCCAATCCGCCCTGCGTCTTGCGATAACGTTTTATCTCACGCTTGTCATACTTCTCCGGACATTCTCTGCGAATATGCCATTTCCACCACATTTATGGCATATAATCGCTCTCTTGTGGTCTTGCACAGCGTTCACACCCGGCCTTGACGTTCTTCTGCTCTTTACGTGATCTTATTCCACTTCTTGAGCCCTTGCTACCAATTCTTGAGCATCTAAGATGTAATCCTTTCTTCGGATCGTACCGCGTCTTCATTGCGTACTATAACTTGGAACTGCAAAGTTTACGAGGTTATCCACTATAACCTTCTCGCTTGATCCGATTTCGCGTGCTAGTGTTATCAGGTACAGCAAATTTTCATTCCATGACCTTCTAACGTCCTTCTCGGTTGTAAACAACACAACTGCGCAGCTTGTTGATGTGAAATTGTGAACCGATATGCACGCCACATTTGATCCAAAACGTAATGTAATGTCTGCGAAACTTGCCAACCAACTCCTATGTTCGACCGCAAAATACCTAGATGCAGCTCCATCAAGATATTCGCCGAGTTTGTTAACCTTAAGTCTCTCGGTTCAGGCAAAAACAGACGAAATCTCTGCGATTTCAGCGCTTCCATGAACAAATATGCACAATCGCAAAACCTAGGACCAAGTCCAGGGTAAATCTCTACCCACGAAGATTTTTGTACCACCACTTTCGGTATCTTATAAAGACGCGGCTGTAGGCCCGGATTCCCAAAATTTCCAGCCACTTGTCTCTCTTCCGCCATACTCCAGGGGCTTCTCGTGGCATCTCCATAGCGAGGAGAACCTCCCCTTTCTATTCATTTGTCCACATATAGGTCGTTCAACGTAATTTTCTGCCCTAAAGGCACAAAATTCTTGATACTTTCTTCAAAGAGGCTATCGGAACCTCTAACCGGCGAATCCCTCACCGTAACCGGAGAAACACTCCGTCTCGACCCTTGCGATCGTTCTTCTTCTGCTTGGTCCAATCTTTTTCATTTAACCAATTTGTAGGAGGAGCGACTTTAATGCGCCCTCCTGATGGAAGGTTTGCTCTTCGTTCATGATAAATATGCGTCAAAAGATACCAAAACACGATGGTAACGTAATCCAAACGTAACAAATCGACTACAGACCACAATTACAGGAGACCGTTTCGCGTAATCCACACGAAAGAATCTGACATTTCGTAATATAAAACTTAGAACTGAAACTTACGTGCCCCCGTGTCCCTTGGGCTCATAACCTGAAGAAATTGACACGAGTTCGGGGCACGGCCAATATTTTCCGTTGTGCCTCTGTAGGTAGTTAGCGCCTTACAGTCTGGGAGGAAGTTTATTAGAAAGAATCGCGCCCTACTTGATCAGGGTAGGGTCTCGGAAGCAAGTAAGTGTTCTTAGTTTTAGAGTAAAAAATATACTAACTATAAATGCGTACTTAAGAACCTAACCTAAAATTCCTACTAAAATCAAATATACAGTTCAAATTCCAAAGTAGATAAAATGCATAAGTGACCACTATGGTCGCGCTTCACTTGAATTTGTATGCTGTCCCGTACCGGACTGTATACATCACTTGTAAAAACTTCAACAGACTCGCCTACCCAAATAAAACAGTTCACTAAGATCACTAAAAGTACTTTACCGATAATTATGAGCAACTTGATAGCTCCGGTACGACTTGTGGATGACACAGCCAGTAGCTTAAGCTGATAAATCTCGTCCAAATTTAAAATGCCGGCTTGTTAAAACTCGGACGCACCAAAATTCTTACCAAAAACAACGTAAGACGTCAAGAAGCGGCTTGAACAAGTGCACGAAACTCTCGACGGATCACCCTACCATACAATTCAACATTAAAAATTGAATATTTCCTTGATCTTGTTAGTCGACTTGGGTTTGGTTTTTTAAGTAAGACTGTCAGCGCTGAAAAGTCAAAATAGAATGACTCAAGGATGAGGCTATTCAGCTGAGTGCCCCGTCCACAAACCCGCGACCTAGTCAACAGAGAATAAACGATATATATAGTAATGCTGCCATCGACCGAGTGTAGTCTGTAGACGCAAAACATCATGCCATCGCTGCGGCTGCTTCAGCTCCAGAAGAGCAAACAACATCAGACCTCGACAATATGTCCATTCCTCAGTCGTTAATCTTCCTTACGCAAGGCAAGAGTAATAACAGTTTTAAGCCCAACGGCAGGCAAAAATACAGGGCCATATGTACAAAGTACTGAACGCTTCGAGTTTCTCGTTGCATTAAGAATCGAACACAAGAAGAGGAAGGATCCTCCCGTTCATGAAGTGAACTGGAAAAGGCAAAAGAACTGAGAATATTCGCAACTGATAGTATTATGACAGTCCACGCCCTTTAATGGAAGCAGAATCATCGGACTGTGCGACGATGATATTTATCAGAACCTGGGACGTCACGCCTTTGTAGCGAAATTTTGAACAACCAAAGCATCACAAAATACGGTGATTGTTTAGATTTGCTCGCGCTCGCGTTTTAGGCATAAAAAATACTTTGAATACGATCTTTGTAAGATAATCTTTTGGTTGAAGCATAACGACTCAATTCACGAGTATATGGCGAAGTTTCAAGACTTGCTTTTGCAGAGTGAAATAGCAATAATTAATTTGAAGAATCGTTTTTTACAAAATAGGCTAAGAGATGAGACGGCGTCGAGGAAAGCTAGAGAAGAATTTCTTATCTGTGGGGTTAAAAAGTGAGAGTAGGTCCTTAGTTAGATATCTGGGCTACTTCTAAGCCTATCCTTTTAGAAGGTGCTATAGTGGCGTACTTCAACTATGACGTCAGACTATGACGTCAGACTATGACGTCAGACTATGACGTCACAACCACGGCGTACTCCTATGACCCCATGGCTTCTTAGGTATGTAAAAATATATATGTATGTCCTAACCCTGAATCAACTACGTACGTGATATATCAGAATCACGTACCGCACGACCTGACATCCCCCTGACTTGACTTCGCGTTGACTAACTCAAAAGTCTTTTACTAGTTGCTGCCAATGCAAAACGTGGAGGATATCTTTCTCGCGCTCCAAAGTACTATCACTGTAATGGGGTGCCATTACATAATTGATATTCAAGTTAGAATATCACAGTTGAATTTCAGACGCGTTGTCTGAAATTTAAATAAGAGATTATAAGTTATTCTAATCTACGAAGGAAAAGTCGATTCGGTATAAATACCGAATCATGCAGGTTAACTTATAATACAGTTAGTTTAAGACTTGATATTATTATATTAGTTAGGTAATTACTATACTATTAGCCGCTAACCACCCATTAAATAAACACTCTTAATTTTGCGTTCTAAAAGACAAGTAAATATTTATATTTACTTTTAGTAAAGGATTAGTTGTTACCAACTAATCCTGCCCTTATTGTATTGCACGCTTCCTTGCAAAATACAGTGTAAGCCCGTAACAGGATCAGTCCTGTTACACCTGGTAGCACTTTGTGGTCCGTCTTAACGACCACAGTTCCGTTCCGCTAGTTAACTAGCGGAGCGAAGATTAAGATCCGCTCGGCATCAAGTCGTGAGACATGACGCCTGCCGAGCGAGAGAGAACGATGGAAGTGGCGACGAAACACTTCCCCCACTTTTCGTCGCGTAGTACAGACGCGACGGTAGAAATGATTTGGTCCATGGGGACCGACATCTTTACCTTCCTCCTGGGTAATACCCCGGAGGAAGCGATAGAGGTGGTGAATCGCTTTAGGTGAAACCACCTAGAAAAGCCAGCACGTCCCGCGCAAGAGGCAGCGCGGACCGTACCTGCACCTGCAACGCATAGCGTTAAAGTGGTAAAGGCGCGAGTACCGCCCTTTACCGGTGAAGGGGGCGAGCCCCTTCGTAGATGGTTCGCAGAGGTTGAAGATGCCATCTCTGCACAAAATATTGTTGACGAACGTCAACAGGCGTACTTCGCCACAGCATGTCTGGGCGGCAGAGCCAGGGCATGGGCGATGAGTCGCAGAGCCACTGATGACTCTGCGTTCCTGACTTATCAGCAATTAAAAGCTGAGCTAAAGCTCAACTTTGAAGCTCCAGAAATGGAGCTAAGTAGTCGGCAGGAGTTCATGGAACTCCGGCAAGGTAAGCTTCACCTTCAAGCTTACGCTCAGAAGACGCAATATTTGCTGTCAAATATTGTGTATGAGCCGGTGCCCCCTGCTATGCAGGTCACTGGCTTCATGAAGAGACTCAATGATGGTCCCGTCAAACATAGTCTTTACCGGCACCCGCCAAAGACTCTACATGATGCCATTGATATGAGCATCCGTGAAGAGTTCAGCATGCGATCAGCGTCATCGCATGCTGGGTACAGCCGAAGGGCTCAACAGCCCTTCGCTTTTGACATGCCGCAACAGCATGTCAACAATCAGCAGTCGGGCAGACGAAGTTCACACTTCGTCTCAAGAAACAGCCACCCGCGCCAGAGCATGGGCGGTGGAGGTCCAGATCCGATGGACCTATCGGTTGCGATTGCTTCGAACTCGAAGCAACCGAAATTTAAGAAGAACATTCGCTGCAATCGATGCGCGAAAGTGGGGCATTTTGCCCATGAGTGTATGGCACCGCGTCCGGTGCCACGCAGTCAGCGGACGGAACCGTCCGCTGCACGGCGACACCAACAGGGACATTACCCTGTTGGTGCAAAAAACGTAAATCACCAGTAGGGGCGGGGCGCCCTACTGGGAATGTTATCCCACATGCCGGCATAGGGCATGTGAGGGTAATAGCCCCAGACGGGACTATGTCCTGTCAAAAGGTGCAGGGTGATGATAAGCCTCTTATCACCCTGGAGGTTAAGCCGCACGGGAGCGATGTCCCCATGCGAGCTTTGTTTGACACAGGAGCGTCAAACAATTTCGTTAGAACTCATAGTCTAACGCTGTTGAGCTTCGTGGAGGTAGAAACCCCACGAAGTATGTTGTCAGTCCGGTTAGCAACAGGTGCAACCGTGACTATTCCAAAGCGTGTGATTAAAACACGCTTCGAGTTGAATGAACTGTCATTCGAGGATGAATTCATCGTCCTCGATTTAGATGACAAGTTCGATGTGATACTTGGAATCCCATGGATGTCCAAGTTTAAACCTTCGATCGCTGGGTTAACCTATCGATCGACTGCGGTGGACCCACAGGATCTGATCACCTTGTGTGTAATCCGGCTGTCTCAGAAGATACAACCGCAGCGTCAGACAGTCTGGTGGATAGCGATGGCACCACCAGGTCTGTTCTGACACGATCAGCGGAAGGTACCTCCGCTGGTGAGAGACCAGAGGGACTACCACACGCAACAGAAGAGTCGTTGCGTGTTGGAGAGAAACATTCCACGGGTGATAAAGACCACCGTGAGAATGAAGTGTTATCCACGGTGGGAAACACCCACTGTGCGACCGAAGGTTCCAACACGACGAAAGAATTCCGTGTTGATGAGAGTGAACTCACGATCGAGTGCAATCGTGAGCACAACTCCGTGGTGGCCAGTGCCCACCACGTTGCGTTAGCCATGCACACGGGTGATATAAAGACCACCGTGTCGCAGAAAAGGCGGTCGATCAGACGAGCACATCTGATCGCCAAGAAAATTCCATGGTAGGCAGTGGCCACCATGATGATGAGTATTCGCACACGGTGAATCGTAATCATCGTGTAGCAGCCAATCAGACGAGTTAGTCTGATTTCATGGACAGTTCCGTCGAGACGATCAACGTCTTGACGCAAATGGAGACCGGATTAGCTACCCAGTCGCTGTTGATGGAACACCCTCCGAAAGAAGGTTCGGAGGTGATGGCTCTTCCAGCGCTAAGCTGGAAGAAGTTTATGATAAACTTGCACGATGGTCAGATCAAACCGATCTGTATCATCGTTGCAACAGATGATGTAGTGGATATTCGTGAACGAATATCCACATTACAAGTGGAAAACATTGGGAAAGAGGTTCCCAATGATCAAACCAAAGTTCAGCGCTTTGAAGCGCAGAGCTGGGAGTCGCTTAAAGCGTACTCCCCATTTTATGAGGTACTTCGGTAATACGCTGACGTATTCCCAGAAGAAGTACCTAGCGATCTCCCTAAGGATAAGGGAACTCGTCATGAAATTGACCTCGTGCCAGGCACGAAGTATTGTGTCACGCGGCAATGGCCGTTGCCGCGTGATCAAGTAAAAGCGATCGACGAGTTTTTCGAAGCTCGTCGTAAAGCAGGCCAAGTGCGGGAGTCTATCTCACCGCACTATACCCCCACCTTTTGTGTGAAAAAGTCCACAGGTGGGTGTAGAATCGTTCACGCTTACAACAAGCTGAACGAAGCGACGGTACCGGCGCAGACGCCGATACCGCGAAAAGATGTCATCATTAATGGCATGTGTGGGAGCACCATATTTAGTGCTCTCGATCTAAGAGATGGATTTTATCAAATCCTAATGCGTGAGAAGGATATCCCTCACGGCGGTAAGCACCCCAAGCGGCATGATTTGGGAGTGGCTTGTTATGCCGCAGGGGCTTCGAAATGCCTTTGCTACATTTAACAGATGCGTAACGCATCTATTACGCCCGGTGCGAGAATTCGCACTGAGTTATTTCGATGAAGTGTTCATCCATAGTAAGGGTGAACACGATAAAAGCGATGTAGATGTCCATAGGGAACATCTATGTCGAGTGTAAGAGCTTATGCGTAAGCATAAGCTCTATGCAAATCTGAAGAAGTGCACCTTTGGTGCACCTGAGATACCCGTTCTTGGATGTTTTGTGGGAAAGAACGGGGTGAGCTCTGATCCAGAAAAGATCAGGTTGATCGTTGAATGGCCTACGCCAAACAACGTTAAGGAACTTCGAAAGTTCCTTGGGTTGGCAACATATTTGCACAAGTATTCCTGCAACTATGCTGGGTTAATACGACCTCTTTCTCAATTACTTAACAAAGATGTCGAATAGCATTGGGATACCCAATGTCAAGATGCTTTTGATGCAGTCAAGCAAAGCTTGACTGAAGCGCCTGTCTTGGCTATATCCGATAACGAGCGTCCGTTCCACGTCGTTTGCGACGCGAGCGATTTCGCTATCGGCTGTGCTTTGATGCAGCGTGATCACGATGATCTTGATCGCGTAATCTGCTATCAATCGCGCCAGTTGCGCCCAGCCGAGCGCAACTATCCAGTGCATGACAAGGAACTCCTTCCATGAAGTACGCACTGGCTAAGTTTCGGATCTATCTATTGGGATATAGACCGTTTGTGGTTTACACGGACCATGCGTCGCTACGAACGGCCGTGAATTCACCACACATTTCTCAAAGAATGGCTCGATGGCTGTCATTCTTTGCTGAGTACAACTTTACGGTTGAATACAAACCCGGAAAGTTGAACGTGATAGCGGATGCGCTATAACGAAGGCCCGATTACGAGACGAAACCGTCCGTAACCGAAGAGGCCAGTGAAAACGCGATCCGTTGCACTGCTTTGTCGTCGTCAATTATACGACAAGTACGCGAGGCGTACAAACAGACGAGGAGACACGTCTGTTGATTGATTACTTAAGTAATCAATCAAGCGAGAAGCGCGACGAACTCCCAGAGTTCCTCCGCGCTTGCGTGCATCGATATCGACTGCACGATGGTCTGCTGCTTTACAGCACAGACCAAAAAGATGAAAGTCGCATCGTCGTTCAAAACGACAATGATCTCAAACATCAAATTATGTTTGAGTATCATGATGCACCGATTTCGGGGCATCAAGGTCGAGAGAAGACATACGCTTCTCTCGCACGTGACTTTTACTGGCGAAACCAGTACAAGTGGGTACGGAAATACGTACGCGCTTGCGAGATTTTCCAGCGCGTTAAGCCTGCGCAGTCTGCACAGGCACCGCTGCAATCTCTGCCGGTTCCGACAGAGTGTTGGAAGTCCATTTCAATGGACTTCGTATTCGGTCTTCCACCCGACAATAGTCGAAGACTGGAATAGTGGTCTTTGTAGACCGTTTCAGTAAGATGGTACATCTTACTGCAGTATCATAGAACGTAACCGCCGCTCAAACAGCGCGGATATTCGTTGATACGGTATTCCGTTTGCACGGAATGCCGGAAGATATTGTCTCGGATCGAGATCCGAGATTTACAGGACGTTTCTGGCAAGAAACGTTCTAATTGTTGGGAACCCAGTTGAAGATGTCAACTGCGGACCATCCGGAAACGAATGGGCAGACGGAACGGGCTAACCGCGTTCTCGGAGACATGTTGCGATCATACGCACATGCCTTTGAACAGTGGAGTGACTATCTGCCACTCACTGAATTCGCGATTAACAATTCGGTGCATGCTTCAACTAAGCATACAACGTTCTACGTGAATGCCTTAAGGCATCCACGAACCCCAGCTTTACTTGGCGGTACGCCAAATCTAAGTGGGGGAGGGACCCGCTCAAATTTTGAGCGAGTCAATGCGCAAGTTGCAACTGCAACTTGTGAACAAAACGATGGCCCTTCTACTGAAAGTACAGTAGAAGCGGAAGCATCTTCAAATGAAACTGAAGCTGCATATGATGAATATGTGTCGGCAGAAATGGCTGCAGACAATGAGGACAACGAACCTACTGCTGATAAAGCAGTAGATGAATTCGTATTACAGCGCCAAGCTGTAATACGCTATATAAAAGATTCACTTGCCTCTGCTTTTGATAAGCAGAAGCAAAATTCATTCAAGCAAGGAAGGAATAACAAAACTCCTTTCTGAAAGGCGAATTGGTATTACTAAGTACTCCAATTTGCCTACACATGCAATAAGCTACTTCCCTACACGGAAGTTGCTTCCTAAGTACATTGGACCTTCAAGGTCCAAGAGATTCGGGGAAATGCCTATACTTTAGACATTCCCACAGCAATGCGGCTCCACCCAACATTCTATGTTGGGCGGCTCAAACCGTATCATTTGTCTTCGTCTTACGACGAGACACAGAACCACGGAAGATACCGTGATTCTCCAAGTCTCCCAAGAGAGACTTGTAATCGGCTTCCAGCCGTTGATGAGCAGAGCGGAGAGTCATTACCTCCTCCTTCGACTGCTCAAGATCAACCTTGTGCCGATCGAGCTCTTCCTTACAGCGGGAAAGATCGATGTACAGAAGATCATTCTTCTGCTGAAGGGCAGTGTGCGCCCCGAGGATGTCGCGGACATTTTTGCAAGAGACCGATATGACTTCTCAGAGTTAGACATATCGCTGCTCAAGGAGGAACAACCCTCCTCGAGTTTGCGGAGCGAAGAAACATGCTCCGTAACAACAACGGCGAGGGAATTCTCAACCTCCGCCTCCCCTGATAGATAATCAGGGGAATAAGCGATACATTCTCGAGCGCTTGATCTCCAAGCGCTCGGTTCCTTCGAAGAAGGGGCAGCGTGCCGAGTACTTAGTACGCTGGCTGGGTTACCCCCAAGAGTTCGACTCTTAGGAGCCGATTGAGGTTCTGAGGGCGACGCCCCAGACCTTGAAACTGAGTTTGAGTAGGAGTGTCAAACTAATAATGCGAAGTAGCATCAACACTAGGTGTTGATGCATTTAGGGCATCGATTAAGCCCTGAATTTCGGCGGGTACGGAAAAAGCACCGTACCCCCGCAAATCCTCCTCTGACAGACGAGGAGCGCCCTGCGGACACCGCGGGCAAACGAGGTGAGAAGGGACACCACAGTTCAACCCTTCTTTGATGCAAGCAAAATGGATGTATTCCATTTTGCCTGTTCGCGAGTGCTTTAAAAAGCGCTCGCGCATTACGTGAACTTTATTCACGTAATCATCTGGGCTTTTGTTGTAGTTGTCAACAAAAGCGTTCCAACTCTGCGTCAGGGCGTCTTTATCGTCCCTGTTCCTCCTTTACCCTTTCCGGATCGAATAATATCGAACCTGGAAAACAAGGTCAATAAAGTACAGACGTCTATCGTCTGTACTTCGATCGAAACGATGTGACTGGATGTCTTCGCAGTCATCCAGCACGTTGATATCGAACAACGCATATTGGCAGTACCGCTTACGGTGACCGCCACTGTTGGGGGCAATAGCCCATCCAGGGGTCCAAAACCCCACTTTGTACGGAACATGTGGTTCCGTACGATGATACGCTTCTATTCTAGCTCTTTTAGCAGGCGGAACACCGCCTGCTTCAACACCACGTGCCAGGGTTAAACCACCCCGACGTGGAGACGTACTTGGTCCAGGTGGAATTCTGAGTTCCCGCAACCATCTGTGATGACCATTGTCGCTGTCATAGCTGACAGCGACACAAGAGTTATCATCGCTGTTAGGCGATGAGCACCTAGCGAGTTTCGACTCGCTAGATCCTTCCTCGGGGACAGCTGTGCCCCAATCACTTTGTTCGGAGTCACAACTGTCTCCGAACATGGAAGAACCCTTCCTGTCAACACGCCATTCGGGGGTTGTCATCGTGCGAGATGTTGCATTAGCAACATCTCCTTGTTTCTTGCCAGATGCCGCCTTATCAGCATCTGTGGTCGAAGACGGTACTTCTTCCGACCTTTGCGTAGTTGACGCTGCTAATGCAGCGTCACTGTTGTCACTCAACACCTCAGCACTAGTCCTGAGGCGGAGGAAGAAGCTCCTTCGATGTTTTCAGCAGTGCTATTTAGAGCTCCGCCGCGTGCTTCGACCATCGAGTCGATGGTCAATCAATTGGTGAATGAGAAATTACTACCAACAAGTGCCACCTATGATTGGCCAAAATAAGAATTATTAATGGCCAACCACCTTAAGTGGGGGGTGATGTAATGGGGTGCCGTTACATAATTGATATTCAAGTTAGAATATCACAGTTGAATTTCTGACGCGTTGTCTGAAATTCAAATAATAGATTATAAGTTATTATAATCTACGAAGGAAAAGTCGATTCGGTATAAATACCGAATCATACAGGTTAACTAATAGTACAGTTAGTTTAATACTTGATACTATTATATTAGTTAGGTAAAAAAATACTATACTGTTAGCCACTACCCACCCATTTAATAAACACTCTTAATTTTGCGTTCTAAACAACAAGTGAATATTTATATATATTTACTTTTAGTATAGGATTAGTTGTTACCAACTAATCCTGCCCTTATTGTATTGCGCGCTTCCTCGCAAAATACAGTGTAAGCCCGTAACAGGATAAGTTCTGTTAAAATCATACTCTGGGATCTGGCTTCCATGACATTTCACTAGACATTCATTTGGCGTCTGTGCTGAAGACGACGAAGCAAACTTTACTCGATGTGCATTTCGTCTCCAGTATCCGACTCTAGGATAATCGGAAATGTTTTCGGAATCGGTCGCCCAGCGAACTCACGAGATATTCGGTTTGTATGGTGAGAGTAGGTCGACATTGAACGATAAGTGCAACCTCTTTATATTTCGCGGTAGCTTCAACTTAGCTACATTCGAGTTGATCATCTTGATCACTTCAAACGATGCCACTTTTTTCGATGCAATCTTGCCTTCTTTAACTCAGTGTGAGAGTTAACTGTCTTGAGTGGTAAGTTCTTGGTATCCAATAGTACTAAGTAACAAAGCTTAAATGTGAGGCTTCCTCGTTTTGAGTCGTAGTATTTCTTCTGTCTTTCTTGGGCTTGTTTCGGGTTATCGCGTGCCTTTCTTACTACGTCCTGACGATCTTTGGCGAACCTCATGGCGAAATATGATTTTTATTGTGTTTACATCGTAGTATCTCTCTTGAGAAATCAGATTGGATACTTTTCTTCCGATATCAATCTCGAACGGGAACGTGGTAGACGCGTTGCCGATGTGGCATGCGCGTACTCTATAGTTCCAAGTAGTTTGGCCCAATTTTCTCCGCTTTATGATACCAGACAGCGTAAAGCGTCTTCCAACACCAAGTTTTGGCGTTCCTTTTGACCATCTTCTTGTGATCTATGAGCGGTCGTCATGCTTAGCTTTACACCCATTATGTTCATTAGTGACTTCCAGAAGTTTGCCGTAAATTTCGGATCTCGATCGCTGATAATGACTTTCGGTAGTCCATGATGTCGGACTACAGCGTCAAAAAACAACTTTGCAGTGTCTTTCAAATCGACATTCGTGTAAGTTGGTGCATAAATAGGTCTTTTTTAGAACTTGTCTACGACCACAAAAATAGCATCATTTCCATCTGACACGGGTAGACCAGTAATGAAGTTCATTGACACAACTTACCAGCATTCCTTCTAAATGGGGATAGGAATCATTAATCCTATCTTTCGATGGCTATTTGACTTCCATCGAGCAGATGTTTTGCATGTCTCGACGTACTTCTGCACAGGCTCGAGTAACTTTGGCCAGTAGTACCATCGAACTCCTGGATGTGCTGTTGTGGCTGCATCGTGGAACGCGTATAATATCTGCGTCTTTATATCTGGTATGTCCGGAATGCATACTTGCTGCATTTCTTCATCTTACCTCAGATATATGAGTCCTTTGTCGAATATGAAGTTTTTTTTGACTCCTTTGTTTTGAAAAATATCTTTGAAGAACTGGTAATTGCTATAACCTTGCTGAATCGCTTTTCGCACTTTGTCACTCATATGTGCACGTACCACGTAAAATCGGCCTTGTGGTTTTGCTCCTGTGCGACACTATCGGACGACTCTTCCCCGCAACTCCACTTCGTCGAGTAAGAGTTGGGAAACATCCAGCAAAATGTTCTGAATGAGGGCGGAGTGAACCATGTGTCTTTCCAAAAATTAGGGATGTTGATCACAGTCTTCGGTACACTCATGTACGACGTGCGACATATCCGGAACATACGACGGAGTCACAGCAATTTCTGCTGAATCCTCCCCAGACACAGCTCAGCGAGATAATGCGTCAGCCACGACATTTGAACTTCCTTTGACATGATGTAATACAAAGTCAAACTGGGAAAAGAACGTCAACATGCGTGCCAAGTTTGGAGACACTTTTGGATGACGAAGCATCCACTTGCATTCTGAATTGTCGGTATAGACTAAAAAATGTATTCCGTGGAGATACGGACGCCATTTCTACAGAGCGGTCTTGATGGATAAGAGCTCTTTCTCGTGGGTAGGCAATTTTAATTCATGGGGACCCAAATGTTTTGAATAAAACGCAATGGCGTGGTCTTTTCCGTTGATACTTGTTACAGAACTCCACCAATGCAAAATCCAGAAGCATTCGTTGTCACAATGAACGGGCGACTATATCCTACATCTTTAGAGTATGCGACTGCTGAATTTCTACCTTCATTGTCGCAAATGATCTTTGCTGATCTCGACCCCTATTCCATTGGGTACCTTGCTTGGTTAAATCTCGAAGGGGACGCGTGATCGTTGCAAAATATCATATGAATTTACGGTAATATCCAGATAATCCCAGAAAACCGAGCAACTGCTTGCGAAGTGTTGGTGCTTTGAACGTTGCGCTAGCATCTGTTTTTTCTTGGGGTCGACCCGTAGACGATCTTCGGAAACCATGTGTCCCAAAAACGCGATTATTTACGGCCAAATGCACATTTGGATAATCGAGCATATAGTCTCTCCTTGCGCAACACTTCGCATACTGCGCGGAAGTGTTTAACGTGGTCTTCCATTGTACGCGAGAAGATGCACATATCGTCGGGATACACGACAACAAAGTCTTCCAACATATCGAACAGTGTTCGCATAAGACGTGACCAAACTCCAGGCATTCCTGATAATCCCATTGGTGCAACCCACCACAGATACGTTTCTTTCTGAGTTCTGAAAGTCGTATAGGTCGACTTGACGGCAACACTACCATTTGATGGTATCCTTGTGCGAGATCAAGCAACAAAAAATACTTGTATCCAACCATACGATCAAATAGGTCTTCGATCAATGGCAAACGAATTTTTGCCACGATTGACATGCTATTCACATAGCAATTATCAATCACCCAACGAATCATGATCTTCTAATTTCCACTTCGAAGCCATTCGGCGCGTTTTGGGAAATTTCCTGTTGCAGGATCTTTTTGGGAATCCCAAAAACATTTTAGACACATGGAGAGTTTGACACCTCTATCCATCCTTTTCGTATATTATTTTTCACGAGTTGCTGCAATGCTTCCTGTTCCACCTTCGAGAGACGGAAGGAAGGAAGGGAACTCGGCACTGCGCCAGGTTTAACTTCGAGTTTCTTCATTTGTAACTCGAAGTTAACTGCTCTCTTAGGCGGCATTTAATTCGGGAGCTGTTCTGGAAATACGTTCTTGAATTCGTCCAGAACTGTTTTCAACTCCTGCGGTACTTCTGACGGTTCGACGTTGGATATATTAAAATGATATACCTCATCGTAGGCCCCACTTTTCATCTTTTCTTGGAAGGTTGAACCATCTATGTTTTCGAATTTCATAAGAGCTGCAACCCTAATCTGTTGAGTGCGCCAATCTATCTGTGGATTGTACTTGGTAAACGACGGTTGACCAAATATCACGTCATGTGATTCCGGTAGTTCCCATTCAGTAAACTGCATCTTTGGAAACTCATAACCATCTACACGAATGGTATCTTCCACTTTCTTCGTGGGCTGACTCGATGTCCACGTTCCATCAAAACGACGTGCTTGTACCTCTTGCGTGTTTAATATTTTCGTTGCCAAGCCAGATTTGATAAGGTTTGTAGACGCACCAGAGTCGATTAAAATCTTAACGGATTTATTGCCAATGATTCCATTACGCACTAGCAGTCGACCCCGCGATGGTGTGTCCGATTCAGAGTTGTTTTATTCGGCTGAACCTCGGAATTTCTTTGGACCTTTGCGGCATTAATCGTGACACGATATATATAATTGTCTTTTGCTCGTCTTCACGGCTGTCCATATTGTTGACATGCTGACGATTAACATGATGTTGATTCCTCCGGCCTGAACAATTACATCCTCTATCGTTGCGCGTTCGGCGTTGATTACATTGAGCAGATCGGTGATTTGTATTTCCACACTGAAAGAATAAATTTATGCGGCGGCATTCGTCACGAGACGGAATCCGAACGTTACTGATGTCCATCGGTTCTGGACCATTGTTTGAACGACTTCGACGACTGTTTTCATACGACCAGTACCTCGGTCTGTAGTGCGAATTTCCTCTCGAAAATCTATGATGATGAGAGCGGTCAAAGTCTTACACAACGATAATTGTCTCGTACAGTGTTGCACAGCAACAATACTAAACCTCTTCCTTCGTACGACTGGAAAGTTCACGTAGCAAGTACTAATTTGGTCCAACTCGCTCATGTCTTGGACTTGGGTGGCTAGGTATCGAAATTTGCTCATATAATCCGGCAAATCCTTGCCGTCGCGCTTCCTGATTTTTTTTTTCTCGCGCAGACGCTCTTGCAAATCAGCAGGAACGAATTCTCGTTCGACTTTGCTGAAAAAGTCATCCACGGTTGTGATGTACTGCTTTTGCATCACATAGCACTAAGCGGCACCTTGCTTCAATGTTCCACCTAGAACGGAAAGAATTCTTTGTGCGAGCACTTGGCTCTTACAGTTAGCTCCTTTAGCGAATAAGTGCTGCTCCACTTGATCTTTATAGAGCTGGAACGATTCTTCCAATCTCCCTCCATAAGTCGAAAGCTTTACACCCTCAATCTTGATTTCCGCTAATTGTTTTGACTATTGCAGTTGCTCCTGTAACTGCGCTTGTTTTTCCATTGTCGCAACCATAGTAAACAGAAATTGTGTATGCTATTCTGAAGTCATTGTAGAATACATTTTTTAACTAAATATCATTTATGGATTGATATTAACGACTTCTTTACTTCTCTTGACAACCTTTGGCCCAGGTTTAAAGGACTTCTTTGACTTGGTGACTGGGGTTGTGCTTAGAAATTTCGCGAGAGATTCGTAATCTTACAATCCTCTCAAAGTTGAGCAGTTCGCTGGCGTGCGATAGCAGACGAGCCTTGATGTTCGTGTGCGAGTCGGTGCGTTGAGCCGTATCCAAGTGTTTCTCGAACCAGTTGAGAATGCGGCTGGTTCGACGGATCGACTCTATAAGGTCGACGCGCACTTATCATCGGCGTCTGGTTTCTGCACTGACAGCAGGGAAAGCGAGTCGCCGGTCTTTATCTGCGAAGGTTCTTGTGCGGGTGGCGGGTCATGAACCGAATCGCAGACCTTCCGTTAAACCAACTGAATTATTACCGAAACAAGACCAATGAAGTCTAGAGACAACGTCTCGATAACGGCGGCAGTATCAATAGCCCGGTAGGATTGTGGTGGAGTCCAGCTCAAAATCAAACACCGAAGTGTCCGGAACTGAACCACAATCGCGCCCAGTCGACCAACTAACGGAGGGGGTAACTCCGCGAACCTTCGCCTGGGTGCCGATCGGGTGACCGATCGGCATTACAGGACGCCGAGTCCGATTAGCCTCGTGTCTCACATTATGTACCCTTTGGTATGGGTGGATACACACTCGGTGGACCGTTGCTTGGTGGAGACTTTAGTGGGTATCGATATGGACGTACCACTTCTGGGGTACTGATCCAAAATTCCAACGAAAGGTAATTCAAAATGGCCGATCGGCAAACAAAGCAGAAATCTTCACTCCGAATGCAATTAAATCTGGCACTTGACGGCCCGTGGCAGTGAGTAATCCAGCCAGTAGTTAATCCTGGCACTTGATTGCAAAAGAAATGAGTAATACAGCCAATGAAAGTTTATGGCACTTGACCGCAGATCGCGATGAGTAATCCAGCCAATTCCTGGGACTTGATCGCAGATCGCGATGAGTAACCCAGCCAAAATAACACGTCTCCTTTGAACATGGCTGAACTTGAGGGATGAGTGAACGTAATGAGTGCTCCCTGTCGTGGGGATTCCGGCGGAACTCTGTCCTGGCCGGGCTTAATGAGCGAGAGGGGACCCTGTTACCCCTCCGCTCCCAATGACTCATATCGGAGCCACTGGCGACTTACGCAACCCGATGTAATACGAACACTATATTATATAGACAATTAAAATCCAATATGTAAACTATATGTAAACCGTGTGCCTTACCTCAAATCTGCGTACAAAACACTCCAAGCACACGATTGGTCCAAAATACTCCGTCCTTTCAGCCAACCCGATCGATCTGCCTTGAAAACTGGTACAATGGTACAAATTGGTCAATAATTTTCACTTGAACTTCACCACAGGATTTACAACCAATGAAAAGGAGTCACTGCACTCAAAAAGATCGGGATTGACGTGGGCTGTCCTAGTCACTGCTCTTGAATGACTAGCACGGCAGTGCTGCGGGGACGGCGGTGCTGCGGGGGAGGCGAGAACGGCATGCACGGCGGAAACAGCGGTGCTTTCGGCGGCGATGCTGCGGGGATGGCTAGCACGGTGGCAGGAGCGACGGGGACAGCGGCGGGCGGCGGGGACCAACAAGTGCTACCAAATGTGGGCCAAGAAGTATTTTAAAAAGTGAGAAATAGGTCCTTAGCTCGATATCTGTTCTAAGTCTAAGCCTTTTTTTCTAGAAGGTGCTATAGTGACGTACTTCAACTGTGACGTAGAATATGACGTCACGACCATGACGTACTCCTACTGTATGACGTCATGGCTTCTTAGGTATTTAAACAAATACCTTAACCTACTAGGTACGTGATATATCAGAATCACGTACCCCACGACCTGACATTAGCACTCATCACAGACTATTGATATTGCCTTAAACTTCGAATTTGCTCATTATACCCATAACTCGTCTCATTCATTATCTTCAAGAACTGTGGCACAGTAAGGCACATCTCTCCACAGAGCAAGAAGCCTAAACACAAGGAAAAGCATTTAAAGATGTCGTTTTTTCATTGACTCTTGCAGTAATCTAAAGCGAAACTTGTTAAGCGACTCGACGTGGAGGTCACGGAGCATGAGAGCACGAATTCGACTTAGGGGATGATCAAGTAGTGTACAGACCAGACCACGTCTTAACGTGCAAATGAGTCTGTAAACACCATATATCCAAGTCGTACCAGTTCCTGTAAAAAAAAGAGCTTTGTCCTGGTAGACTATGGCTACGCAAAGAAAACCCAGATATGGACAAGGGTAAGTAGACGCCCACTCCGGTATCCCGCCTTCTTCTGAAATGACGCTCTCCCATCACGTGTTCCGCTCGCGGGATTGATGAACGGCGACTAAGCAAGTTCAGCAAGAGTTTGGAGACGTCGAGGCTATGTTTTTATTAGTTAATCCTCATGACTCGGAAGAGGCGGAACGCTTCAAGCGTAAGGTATGGGAGTCTCTCAAGGATAATCCGGCGTATCCAATTGTACGAAAGTATGCGGACACTGTCTTCCGTACGGAACCTTTTACTAAGACACCAACGGTACTCGAACATATAGGTCGCTTGCAGATGACGCGTCTGCCTAACGAAGAGCTCTCCATTACTCTTGCTGTCATTTGACGATGTTTTTAAGTACTTGAGTATAAGCTTTGACGAAATCCAGAACTGCTTTTCGTGACGCTCCCAACTTTTCCTACTCCTGCGGTAATGTACGCAATACTTGCGACGTACATTGCCGCACCGAATATCTTGCGATATGGCCATTTGGTTATAAATTCATCTCTTTCGCCGAGCTTAGGCAACATTTCGCTCTCCGTAGCTGGCATCCTTTTGCACGAATCGACTCCAATTTTTTCCGCCAACCGCTTTTTAATGTATGAACGCTGGTCTATGTAAATTGTCTTATTTGATCTATCACCACTCACTTAGATCCGAAAGAAGTAGTACTTCAACTCCATGAGCTCTTTGATGCTGAAGTCGGTCTTGAGATCACACTTCATTCTATTGCTGTGTTCCTGGGTCCGCGAAAAAGCATGAAATCGTCCAATGAATAATAACGTGACTGCATTCTCCTTCCTTGCGCCGCTAATCAACGCAAAGATCAGCCGCCTTTTGTGACAAGCCTTGCTTGTGTTGAGTAGATTATTCCATACACAAGAAGCTTGCTCGAGTGCACCGTATTCATCTTCGATATTGTCAATATTGAAGTGACCTCGACGCAGACGGGGGTATTCGTGCTCGTAGCGACCAACGGATTTCTTCTTCTCAAAGCTTTCACTCCTCCTTCGATGCTTGTAGCATGTACAATGTCGCGACCGCTGATGGTGCCGGCGAAACGATAGCATTGTTTCGAAATCTGTCTATGATTTTGATTTTCTCGTCTGGGCTTTTAGCCTCGAGCATTGTTTTCATGTAAGCGCGTATGATTCGGATCATGTGCACCAATGCACGGAACTATCTCTCGCGCTGAAAAATGAGGAAACTCATCGTGAAGAACTCCTATAGGCGCTCAGCTAGGACCATCCTAACTAGGGACCCTTGATCGCCCTACGCTCTGCTAGAGAACAAACAGAACGAGTCAGGGGTCGTGAAGACGCACCACAGTGCTATCTGGTGCTGTGACAGGCCTACACTGTGTTTCGCGTTTTTGAGGAAGCGCGCAATGGAGGTAAAAACAAATAGAAAACTGTTTCTAATTGTTAATATTAGTTAATAGAATTAACTATACCTATTTCCTAGTTTAGGTCCTACATAAAAGTACTCATATTTGTGCTAGACGGAAACTGCGGAGTAATATGGGGCGCGCTAGAGCGAAACCAAAATATGATAGAGCGACACCAATCGCGATCCCAATTTATTTTTCGGTTAAATTACTTCCTTTTTCGTGCCGTCCGGTATATGTTTGTATCGGTGACACCGAAATGAGAAACTATGAACAGCGATCGAATTACGCTTATTCACGCACATACTATCTGATCAAAAGTGTCAGATCAGAAATTAAACACTGCGTAGCCTCTTACTTTTCCCAACAACCTGATCCCTACGCCCTCAGCATCTGGAGCTTTATTTAGTTGCGTCTAGCTGCGAGTGTCATCGAGGACTGCTTCTGGCCGACCGTCTCCTTGTACTCAAATTCCCCAAATGCTAACGTCTTATGAACTTTCTTCACTGCATCATGATTTATGAATATTGCGTGGATTATCTTTACTAACGAGTTGGCGAATATAGCCACGCTCGCGCTTGTGGTACTGTGATTTTCACTGTTCGTCCTTTATGCGTACGTCGTGACGGAGCGTCGCGACAGTGGCTTCGGACTCGAACGCGTTTTGCTCAGTGAATTGGGTCTAGCACTATATTTTGTCTGGAGCAGCGCCGCCATACTCATAGGCGTTGCCGCGTCGGCGCAATATATCGTCAGCGACTACTTGTCTTTCAAGCTTTATGTAGCGCTACTATCCTCACTCGTGGTGGCCGCGCGATCTACTGTCATTTACGATGGCGGTGTAGTCTTTGGCCTGGTGGTTAAATGGGCGCCGATTGGTCTAGCTGCAAAGAACACGACTTAGAGCCGCTAGTTGAAATTATTGCAATGAACATTTCGAGTCTGCGCCACCCAAGAGTACAGCTATTATTGCTACATTTGCCGTCATCTCCGCTGTCCACAAACTGCTACCTCCACCAACGTTATAGCGCGTACGCACTTTTTATCATGATGAAGATTGCTAACTCTGTTTTATGTGCAATGAATAGGCAATTACAGGATTTGCAATCTAGCGCCACGCTTTATAGAAAGAAGTCATTGCCATGGGTGGACTATGGTGCCACTGATACCTAGGTGATATATACGCTGAGTTGGTCAAGATTTTCCAACATAAATATACCAAACTAACTCGGGTAACATCAACGAACAATTAAATTACATTGAGTGCCAACATTAGGAAAAGAATCCAATGCTATCTAATATCGTTGTTTATTTCTTCTTTGTCATCATACGATCGTTGCGGTCAAGGCCAGAAAACAGCAGTACAAGTGCCGTGCCCATGAGCATCATGTACGCCGAGCGAATTTTGATCCTCTTCTGCTGCTCTGCGATCGAGAGATGGGAAAGAGCTTCTGGCACTTTTTCTTCTTCTCAAGACACTATGATGTTAAACGTGAAAAGAGTTGTGTACATGGCCTTTACCTTATTTGTTGAACACTCTTTCCTTTCACCATGTCGTAATTAGGGCTCCGCATACGGACCTGGCTAAAGTTACAATATGTTAGAAGGGATGCACAATAAAATAGGCACGGCTTGCTACTGGACAAAAAAGGAAGTAATTTAACCGAAAAATAAATCGGGAGCGCGATTGGTGTCGCTCTATCATATTTTGGTTTCGCTCTAGCGCGCCCCGAGTAATATTAGTGAATGGTTATTGGATTTTCTAGGTATAACTAAATCTAAACGAATATATAAAGTACGCTGAGGTAAAAATAAAATTAATTTCCTTCTGAACTCAGCTTATTGAACCGATTTTGAAAATAATTACAGAGGGGAGTGATACGAACACATTTTATATAGGAATAGCCTGCGGTCAACCCCCCCCCTTTGCTCCGGTCACCCCCCCCCCCTTTTATGTGAGGGGTGCGATTGACCGCAGGCTCTCCCTATATATATAGGGAGTTGATATATTCACTCACTTTTCGGTTAAATTCACTCAGTTGAAAGTGAGTGAATATATCAACCCCGTTACCAAAAACATTGTATAAACTTAGTAAACAGAAAAAAATAATTGAATATAAAATGGGTGAAAAAATGGGACTTGAACCCATACCACTTGGACACACAATCTAACTGAATCGGTCACGCGCTCCAGAGCTTTGTGATCGTTGCGCAGCGGGGGTTAACGCTCAAAGAACTTATCTACACGTGCGCAATCGACTTACTCGTTTCCAAAGGCAAACACTGGCAGGCGACGCGGTTATTTGAGCAGATGCTCGAGAGCGGCGAGAAACATCCGACCGTGTATTGCTTGGTCGGTGCCACGGTTGCTTACGCTGGAGCGAATCGTTACGAACACGCTCGGGCGTGCTGGCATAGAATTGTCGCGATGAAGGAGCCAAACCCGATTCCTACGAAAAACAACAGGATGCTACAAGGACTCACGTGTTGCAAGGACTTGGAGCTCGCGGTGGAAGTCTTTGAGTATGTTCACGACCTGTTCGAACCGAGTCAGATCCACCAAAACGCGTATACAACCGCCATACGCGTGCAGGGACGACTGGGTAACACGCAACGAGCGGTGGACTTGTTAAATGAGTGCGTCGAGAGCCGTTCTTCCATGGCACTCGCGCGAGCGCATCACGACGACGCGCTTCGCGATACAGTGGCAACGTTACCTGGATGTACGACACGGAGCTGTCCTTGAATGTGCTCGTGCATTGCAATCGCGCGGCCGCGGCGGTCGAGTGCGTCAACGACCACGTGGCGCTCGACGTGTTTGAGCCGCTCTTTTGTGCGCTCTGTGAGTCGGACGACGCTTTGCTTACCGCGTCGCTCGTGCTCAAGTACGCGCGACTGCATGGCGTACGTACCGTGCATCCGAATCGCGTGATTCGCGTGACGACCTCGCTCGTCTAGATGGAGCATCTCGTGGAAGCCAAGAACCTCTTGCAACTCTACTTGGATGGAACCCACGGCGTGTCGCTGAACCAGATGCCACCGTACTTTCAGCAACAACGATCGAGATGTTGCTCTTTATCTACGGCGAATCGCGCGACTTTGACGCGCTGCGCGGTCTCTTTGAGAAGCAAGTGATGGCGTTTCCGCTCGAGCGCGCGCATTACGAAGTGTCCATGGACTATTGCGCCCAGTCCCGGGACGAACTCGCGGGCGCGGTTACGAGCTTAAAACTGGTTGAGATCTTACGGACGCACGGCTTTGTCCAGCCCAGTGGCTACACGTACCTCCTCACGCTCCAGAGCTGCTTGCGTCTCGAGCGTCTTGAGCCTGCGCACGCGCGTGCCGTGCAATCCACGGGTCAAATCCTTCTAGGGAACATTTACGAGCACGGGTTTCAAAAGGCGGTGGGAATGGAGCGCGTGAACAAGTCACGGTGGCGGTGGACCAAGTCCAAGGGAAGACGCCCAAGGGCATTCGACGGATTAATACAAACGAGAGCGCGCACCACGCGCTCGATGACGAACGTATCTTTAGTCCCGAGGAACTCGCACACATTGCGCTCTTTGGGCATCGCTATGGCTTACCCATGACGCTCGAGCTCGCGGACAAGTTGCTGCAACCGCATCCACATTTGTCAAAACGACGGCGAATGAGCTGGCTTTTGTGAAACGGTCGCTTACGGAAGGGTTGGGTGTCGTGGTGGCACCTGGTCGACCCGGTCTCGACCGAGGAAACGAATAGTCAAGACGAGAGTGGCGCCGAATGTTCAAAAGGAGGTGGCGCGTGTCCTGCCTTTCCAATCGGATTCTTCGAGACGACCTCGTAGTAAAAGTTTTCACGCTGCTCTTCGAGCGGCCACGGATGCGAGGTGGGGCGCGATTCTCGAACCTATTGCGTCCGAGATGGAGTAGACTCGCGTGAGGGATTGAGTGTGTCTATCCCTACTGTATACGGTGCTAAAAGAAAATTCCAGGGATAGTTGCATTTCTGCTTTGAAATAGTTTTCACACCAAAAACGGAGTTTTATTATCCCAATTGCCACGTAGTGATGAAAAAAGTGGGGAATATATATAGGGACTGGCTATTTCCACCCACCCACCCCTCGACTATTTCTACCCCACCCCTAGCACCCTCACCACCTCTGCGCGCTTGCACCAACTTCCCTGCTGCACGACCCTAGTTTCAGCACATCAACCAACAACGCTAAGCAGTGTCTTTAAGGTCGGGAAGCGCCCTGTCAGCTTGATTCGTGTTCTAGTATAGTGCTTCTTTTTTTTCACGCTCCCATGTTGACTGACTATCATGCGGTCCACGTTGACGTTGACGGCGGCGGGCATGTTCTGCGATCTCCCCTCTCCATCAAACAGGACCTGCAGAAGAAAAAATGGTTCTTACACGTGAATATGCAACAGCAGTGCAGTCAAGAATTGATAAACCTTCCAGGTGGGCTGAATGGCTACTTCTGCAGTCATGGCTAGTAGACCAACACCACGGTACTAAGCGATTATTGAACTGGTTGTTACCCACTTCAGTGGTGAAAACACGGACGTAGAGACTGTGCCTGAGGACTCCTCATCGTTGGGCTTAGCGTATGGAAGGTATGGAGCCGTCTGATTTGCTAATACACACAGACCAACTGCGAGGAACCTGAACATCGTCACGCTGACGTTCTTTGTGACTTCAGAGACGTGTCAAGCGAGATGAACGAAGTAGGAGCAGCAGAGACTATGTTGAGCTTGGCACAAGCATCAACAACCGCAGAGAAAAGCGAAACGTTAGAAGAAATTGAACTCTACGACAGCGAAACATTTGCATCACGGAGTGCGCTGTAGACCCACGTAGAAAAGTATGCGCATCGCCAATGCTGGACTTGTTATTGTCAATGGTCGAGTAAACAGCAGTGTGGACCTCCTGCTAGAGCTTGACAACTTGGAATTCTCTCTCCTGAGTCCTATCTTTGCCTTGTTACTCACTATTTTTAAGTCTTCTGCCCAAGTTAAGATTGAAGAGACATCCACTTTGCGTCGGCTTTGACATTCACAGGGAGAGACAGTTGCAGGTTCATCATCCCCCAGTCTCTTTTGCCTTACGTCGCGTTTTGTATCTTCTCTCGCATTCGACAATCATACTTGCAAATTTAACTCTTTATGTGCAGTATGATCTGAGCTTGATTCTCCTGCCAAAGTACAGGGCTGAAATGACTCCTTGCTTACTTGAGGGTTGCCAATGAGAGACATGATCACCGAGGGACAAATAACGATTCAAACTCTTGGCGACAGCTTCGGTAATGTAAGTTCACATTGCATTGTTGTCAAGGACAACTCTGAGCTGTATCCCTCGCGAGAAACTGGGCATAGACGACGCCAGTGCACGACTAAACTCTTTTGCTTTGCTATCACTCGGTAAACTGACAAAGGTGGCGACAAGGATGATTCAACTCGATGTTCTGCAACTGCTGTCCATTAGCTCACATTTGCAGCCGCTTAGTTTTGACCTTGGTGATTAATATAATAGTAATTCAGTTTTTCGTCCGCCAAAAATTGGGGGTGGGGGGTGGAAATAGCCAGTCACTATATATATATAGACGACACAAGGAGTGAGAGAATATATCAACTGAGTGAATTTAACCGAAAAGTGAGTGAATATATCAACTCCCTATATATATAAAGGGGGCTGATCGGTCCACACACCCCAAGTTGATAGGGCCACACACCCCTCTCCAATATGTCCAATATTGTACTATTTAGCTCGCAAGGATGTGCTACCAGAGCTTACGCCTCAACAAACAAACTCAGGAAGCTCACAGAAGTTTCACTTGATCACAGATATAAGGTGATTAAAGTAGTGGGAAGAAAACTTGATGATTTCATATAGACTCATGCTTGTTGTTGCTCAGAACATTCCGTACGATACGCTTATGCAAGATCTTGGTGTATCAACGATGCGCGAAGTGGAATATATCCTCATCGACACAATCTACTCCGTACGGTTAACACTTATGTAGTGTTTTTTTCATGTTTCATAAAAGTTGCTTGGGTAGGATCTAACCCAAGGTAAGCTAGATCAGAAATTGCGCTGTGGCGTTGAATATGCCGTCGGACGTGACACGCGCCACGAAGACGTTGAAGACATGATACAAAAGCTTACCAACTAGAAAACGCAGTCTGATGAGATATGTGAGAAGATGAATACGATTCTTACGTAAGATACAGATCGCTATATATTATGGTGGTTTAGCTGAAATCGTTCTAATGTTCAGCTGCATGCTGCCGAAAGCTTGGCGGAGAAAGAGGAAGAAATCGAGCGAACACGGGAAGAAAAAATTCGTAATAAGATGGCAGATCGTTCAGCTGGGCGTGGTAAATCCTTCACTTCTGTCGGAGGGGGTTTTCGTCAAGGCGATGACTTCAGTCAATACGCAGATTCTGGAACTCGGCGACGGTTCGTATGATTGCTTGCTTTAACAGAGGTATGAGACACCTAATCGGTATGATAATGCGACGTTATGATTAGAGCGCCGTCCAAGCACCACCTGCACTCGATGCCTCGCAAAGATCGGGTATAAGTTGAGCGCACCGCTTCCTACCTTAATTGGTAATACTGGTAGTACTGCTACTACAGTAGTGTCGAATGAATTACGGTTAAAACGTTTTTTAGCGTCATTTGTTTATTAATCTATTGAAAATCCGAAGCATATAAAGAAGGGACCTGATTATTGGAGAGGGGTGTGTGTGGCCCTATCAACCTGGGGGTGTGGCCTTATCAGCCAGCCCCTTTATATATATATATATAGGGAATTGTTAATTCCACCACACACTTTTGTTATTTCCACCACACCAGCAAACACGTGATCAATTTTACTATTTCCACCACAAACTTTTGTTATTTCCACCACACCAGCCGGCACGTGATCAATTTTACTATTTCCAAAAGTGTGTGGTGGAATTAACAATTCCCTATATATTAACATTTGAGTCACTCTTTTTGTGATAATGAACCCCCCAAAAAGGTGTGGGTAGTAGTGGTGTAATGGCCTCGAGTATCGTCCACTCGTTTGTTCATGGCAAGTACATGGCTTCGAGTAGCTCCAGTCAATTCTTTACTTTATTGAATGCTGCAACACGCGATGCAGAGACGTCCTTCCATGCTGCAACGGTATCGCAAGTGAACGAAGCGGTTGCAAGTTCTCGGGATGCCCAAGCTCAGTGGAAACGTCAGAGTCCTGCGCAACGCGGTCCATTTTGTGCAAAGCTGCCGACCTCGTCCTGGCGCAACGGGATGCCCTCGCGACGTTCGAGACACTTGATACGGGACGGCCGTTGGCTGAGACCAGCGTCACGTACATTCCGAGTGCTGCTGACTGTCTGAAGTATTACGGAGGCATCAGTCCATCCGTTGGGGGACAGCACTTGGACTTAACGGGTGGGAGTTGGGCGTATACAAAGAGAGAACCCATAGGTGTCACCGCTGGCATTGGCGCGTGGAACTATCCACTACAGAGCGCCGTTCGGAAGTCTTCCCCCGCGTTAGCGTTTGGGAACGCCATGGTCTTTAAACCGTCGGAAGAAACTTCCCTCACCGCGTTAAGTTTGCCGAAATCTATCTGGAAGCAGGTGCGACGGCAGGCGTGTTTAATGTCGTGTTAGGAGGCGGGGCATTGGCGACACATTAGTGCAACATGAAACGATTGCCAAGGTCTCATTTACCGGATCCGTTCGGACCGGGAAAAAAGTGTACGTTGCCGCTGCGAAAGAGTTAAAGAGTGAAGATGGAGTTGGGAGGGAAGTCACCTTTAATTGTTTTCGACGATGCAGAGATCGAGGAGGCGGTGTCGGGAGCCATGATGGGGTATTGGTACTCATCGGGTCAAGTTTGTTCGAATGGGACGCGCGTTTTTGTACAGAGACGGATTTTTGACCACTTTGTGCAACGTGTGCATGGACGTACGCTCAAGCTACGCCTCGGAGATCCCTTGGACATGAGGACGGAGATTGGTCCCATGATTAATGAAAAGCACATGAAAGTAGTCGAAAAGTATATTGAAACAGGGATCACCCCGAAGGAGCCACGTTGTTACAAGGTGGAGGGAAACGAATCATGCCGTCGGATGGTACGAAAAATGGATTTTTCCTCAAGCCCGCCATCTTTGTGAATTGCACGGACGACATGACGATTGTCCGGGAAGAGATCTTTGGTATGGTCATGTGTCTCCTGCCCTTCGACACCGAAGAGGAAGTGCTAACGCGTGCGAACGATACGATCTTTGGCCTCTCGGCGGGTGTGTTTACGAAAGATATCAAGCGCGCTCATCGCGTGATTCATGCGTTAGACGCGGGTACCACGTGGATTAACAATTACAATCTTGCGCCTGTCGAGACTCCGTGGGGTGGGTACAAAAAGTCGGGTGTCGGTCGTGAAAATGGTCTTGGCGGCGTCGAGTCCTGGACGCAGATGAAATATGTGTACGTTGAAATGAACGGGGTCGAGTGTCCGTACCCCAAGTAAGTACAAAAAGTTCTGGACGCAGATGAAATCCGTGTCCGTTGAATTGAACGGGGTCGAGTGTCCGTACCCCATGTAAGTACAAAAAAAGAGTTTTTTTTTTACTTGCAAAACCCCCACCAACTACAAAGCAGTGTGTCGTGTAATAAAAATTGGGGTTCATTATCACAAAAAGAGTGACTCAAATGTTAATATATAGGGAATTGTTAATTACACCACACACTTTTGGAATTAGTAAAATTGATCACGTGTTTGCTGGTGTGGTGGAAATAACAAAATTGTGTGGTGGAATTAACAATTCTCTGTATATATAGGGAGAGCCTGCGGTCACTCACAACCCTCACATAAAATGGAGGGGTGTGTGACCGGAGCAAGGGAGGGTTCGACCGCAGGCTCACCCTTTATATATACATATATTTATATATACGGGAGCCATGTCACTGCAAATTTGTGCGTCACGGCAATTCACATTTCGACACCTTCACGTTGCTCGCTCACGCTGACTGCAGCATCGCTAATGTCCCATTCTCGCTTCCGCTGACTGCCACGTCATTCGATTACGTCTTCGCACATTGTCACACACGTTTACGTTCCCTTACACAGCCACTTCTTCTCCTACTTCTACTGTTGTCTTCTGATGTTCAGTACCCCATAAGAGGAAATAGAAGATCGATACTACAGCAGAGATCACTCGTGATACGATTGACCAGTATTCTCCTGTATGTGATGCGTCATACCAATTCCATTCCAACAAACCCCTCTTTCATTCCAAAATTTGCCCACTAACTTGGAGTAGCAATGGAACTGCTACGTGTGTATTTACGATATCAGCCTTCCGACGAAAGCATGGATTTCTGGATATCAGCTGCTACTAGAGGATACTACAACTTTCTCCCCGGCTAAAAACTTGGTCAATCGAGCAAGGACAGAGTTTGGTGCAGAAGTTCCTTCAATTACAGGATGATGAAGCCGACGTGATACAAAGAGTCACACTGCAAACGAGATCGAGCGCATGAGGATCGCTCCTTCATCCGCAAATGGAATTCTCAAGCGCAGCTCGGCCTGAACGAGAAAAAATGTGAATGCACGCTTACAGACAAAGCCGGATCGGCAGATTTGGGAAGGTTCAAGAGCATTGACCAGTGAAGGGCACAATGCCGTCGTGACAGCAATGCACGCGATGAATCCGGAAGTCTATTGTTACTAGGAACCTAGCTTAAAAGCCACATGAAAGGACCCTTTTCTACGCTTTTGCAATGTTTCTTCCTATCTGGCGGAGCCGATAAACTACTCGATGGAAGGCGACCGATCGAAAGACGTTTTTGCGTCAAGTTGAAGCTCTACGCTTTGCAAAGTTGCTAAAATACCTTTCATGGAATCAGACTTTCCTCCCCAAGTTTTCAACCAATCCGTGTTGAAGCATCAAGTTGACATGATGTGTACCGCCTCTACCGAAATATTTGTGGTGCACACCTCGATCGCCGGAAACTATCGTCTTGTCAGCTTGGAACAGAGACGTGCGTACACCTGGGGATACTACGAACAAGTAAAGTTCATTCGTGTTGATGTTGTTGGAATATGAAGTTTCGTCAAGATGTTGCGTTATGCCAAGGATGGTGCATCAGCGCACAAGAGACGAAAATAGGTGTACACAAATTTTATAATTTGGGACGGGCTATAATTTATCTAGACAAAATATATCACTATTACATTTTCTACTTATTATTAACTGACGTTAATTTCGCGCACGTTACTTTGCGCGCATTATTACTTTGACCTGTGGAATAGTTGTGTAACGAGACAGTGGATATCACGTGGAGTACCAAGTATAAGTGAAGTGGATACAAGTGGAGTTATTTCGATTATTGTGGCATAGTCTTTGATAAATTTATTACGCATATTCACGTGGAGACTATACATAGGGAAAGTGAAGGATACATAGGTGTGTTACTACTACGTTATGGGGAAAGGTAAGAATGCACAACAACAGGTTATGAGCGCAAGCAAGGGGCGCGAGGAAGCAGACGAGAAAGTTGCTGACGTGGAAGAAAATGTAAGGTCGGCCGACGTCTTGGCGAACCTTCGCAAGCTTACGGAACGGCTAACCAAGCTGGATGATTCTCGTGGAGCTGCCTCAGATGGCGGTGGTAATGCGTACCACAACCCAAGAGGCCATACCAAGATGAGCATGGCTTCGTTGGAAGGATGTCATGAGGAGAGGGTTGCCTACAGGGCAGGCAACCTTGCGGCATTAAGTTTCAAGCATCTAATCAAGGTTGGAGCCACTTGTTTCAATCGAGGTGGTATAGAAGATGCCGAAAAGATCAGAGGTCAACCTGGGATCCAAGGACGCGGGAATGTACACCCGGGGTCAACAGAGATGCAGTGCAGGCTGCGCACGCGCATGTAATGCGGACGCCTTCACCCAAGCATTGAAAACTGAAAATTATAGTCTTCGACGGTACGGAAGTGTACAGGGGACTGGGGTCGGGTTTTCACCCATGGGGAAGGAATTTTTTGCGGCAGATTGGAATCGTCGAGGCAACGTGTGGGTTCCCATGGAGGGAAGACGTTAAAGTCGTTCTCCTGGGACACTATTTATCTGGTACTGCAGAAAGTTATTACAACCGTCAAGTCGGAACGTGGTGGAGTGAGATTCCTGCGTTGTGGTATGTAATGTACAAGATGTTATGGACTTTTCACACGTAGCTGACGCCTGCTCAAGCGATGAAGTTGTTTCTGGGGAGAAAATGTTTTTCAAGAACGTGGACGGAGAATTATCTATATCTATTGACTGTGGCTGAAGCGGTAGGAGGGCGTGCGGATTCTGTGGGGCTGGATAACGTCATATATTATGCGGCACCAGAGCTCGAGCAAGTCATGATGTCGAGATACGACTACACGCGCATTGATTACCTTCGGCAAGCTAGAGGAGCCTTTCCAGTTTGCGCAGGCCGTCGAGCATGACGGAAATAAGCCAAGGATGACGACACGTGGGACAGTGAACGTCGTCGCGGATAGGAAGGAAAAGTCAAGGAAGTGCTACGCTTGTGTAAAAGCAGGAAATTTGAAATGGAATTGCCGAAAGAAAGTGGCCAAGAAAGTGGATTTATCGTTGACGATTACAGGATATTACGGAAACTGTAACATGGTTACCTTATGGTTACATTTAGTATGTGTGGTGTACGTGAGTACACTACGGTTGGGGTCAGTATTGACCGGTCCGAAGGTTTGGACCATTTATTATTTTAACCAATCAGGGAAGGAGCCCTTGATGGAGGCGTGGCAGCCAGCCACGTGTTAGTACACAGGTGGTGTACACTACATTTTAGCTAGGTACGAATTTAGTAAGTTCTACTTAGTATTACATATAGTTTACATTAGTTTAAATTAATTTAGGCTAATTACGTATTAAATATACATTCAGTTTACATTTCACTCAAAAGACTGCAGGACGCACGACCTCGACCGGTCGCGCGCGCAGTGAGTGTAGTAGCGTAAGGGTAGTTCTTCCCTTAGCTACCCCCTTATTAAGGGAGCCTTGTGTTAAGGCGTTAGCTTGTGCTAACAATAAACCAAAGTGGAATCTTGGCCCCGAGTAAGAGAGTTCTCTCTTACTAAGCCCTTTTATAAGGGCGTATCGGCTAAGTAGCGGCACATCGCCGCTTTAGGAAAGTCTTCCTCTGTGCGCTAGCCGCACCGTGCGTATACGCACCGGATACATCTGGTATCACTTGTAGTCAATCCAACACCTGTGCTGGTAGGCTACGGCATCCTGTGCAAGGGATGAATCAGGACGATTGGTAAAGGTTAACCCTCGTCCAGCAGGAAGCCTTTAACAGGCTGTTATCCTTACTGAGTGACGAAGGCATGCAGCTCCTAGTGGAGCAGGGCCTTGAGCCCCTGAAGGCAAGGGTCAATGCCCTCATCGCTCATGAGGCGAGTTTATATGGAGGTCTTTCCACGGGGGTGCGTCCCTATTGTCCTTTAAGATAAAGGAATTCACCGGTGAAAAGGGTGATAACCTTTACGTGTAGCTGCGAGAGGTCGAAACGGCCTTCGCCACAGCGAATGTGACAGCTGATCACTTGCAAGTGGGACTTGCACTGACCCATCTTACGGTTAAATCCAGTGCATTGGCGTTTACGTGTCCGGATGAGGTCACGGACGTGTTCCCAACCTGGAAAGTCCTTAAGCATAAGCTTATGGATATGTACGCCACACCTGATCTGCTTTTCCATAATAAGCTGGCATTTTTGAGGTGCCGTCAGGGCACTAGGGACTTGGAGACATATGTTCAAGAACTGAAGCCCTAATGGCAGGGATGTACGCGAAAGCGTATTCGGACGATGTTTCCATCATCGTCTTTATGGAAGGCCTGAAAGAAGGGCCAGCACGTTCGGAACTGTTTCGATGCCGACCCCAATCCCTGGGGGAGGCGTTTAAGATTGCGTTTAACGCTGAGAGGAAATTCCGTTCCTCTAAGGTGGGTCCGTAACCCATGGACCTGAGTCAGGTCGAAGCGGAGGAGAAAACCCCGCTAGGAGTCACTCTGACTCCTTTCCGCAGGGCTTTGAAGCGGAGAAGAAACCCCCCGCTAGGAGTGAATCTGACCCCTTTCCGCAGGGCTTCGAAGCGGAGCTCCTTGCAATGCTGCAGCGGCATGGACCGCTGAGATGCTTCCTGTGTGAAAGCACGGATCATCTGCGGAACAGATGTCAGAAAAATCCCCAGCGAGACACTCGCAATAAGGGGCCGAGGGCGGGTAAAAATCCCTCGCCCAAGCCTTCGGGAAACGACGGCTCCCAGCAGGTGCGGGGGTCCCTACTGGGGGATCCCTCAGTGCTGTTAAGCCCCAGGGTAGGGGCCGAGAGCACAAAGCCCCGAGGGAAACGGTGCTTTCTAGCACCGAGTTGGTGTACCAGCCAGGTTTGCTGGTAGTCCTTGCGGACGTGAAAGGCTTTGATAAGCCTTGGAGAGTCTTGATAGACTCTGGAGCGTCTGACAATTATGTCAGACGAGCTTCTGTTGTGAAGAGTCGGCTGTATGCTGAGGCCCTAGAGGCACGTTCTCGTGACGTTGTCACGGTCCGTCTTGCGACGGGCGTACATGTTTCTGTACCCAAGGTCTCTATTGACCTTAATCTGAAGTTTGCAGACTTCGACAGTTTAGAACGTTGCCTAGTCCTGGATTTGGACTCGAGGTATGACCTCATTCTGGGCATGAAGTGGCTGGAACGCCACGAACCATGGATAGACTGGAAGTCTTAGTCCATTGGCTCAACGCACCCGCGATCGGGTGAAGCATTGGCGAGTCATGAACCCACCTTTGCTCGATCGCAAAAGCGATTCTGGCGTGAAATGCCAGAGATTGGGATGTCTGAAATGATCATTCCCAATGGCGTTAAGGAAGAGTTCCTTAACGAGAGGGATTCGGCGGTTAATCCCCACGATGTGAACGGCGAGACTGGTGAGTTACCTGTGGTAACTCCAGTGGTAGGGGTAGAGACCCCTGTGGTTAAGCGCGAGGCGCTTCCACGCAAAGATACCCGAAGTTTGTCTCTTTCGCACGTCGGAAATGATTCCGACTACGCCGTTATAGGTGAGACCGGTGGGTCACCGGTGGTAGAGGTAGAGACTTCTGTGGATAGGCGCGTGGCGCTTCCAATAGATGGGGCAATTGACTCCCCCCATCTGGGTCTCGGGATGAGTCCCGAGGCCAGTAGTCAACAGTACTATCGGTTACTGAATAGCGTGACAGGTGTTGTCACAGAAGGCGTAAGCCTGGAAGGGTTGCCTGGGGTAGGCGAACTGTTGACGCTGGAGGAGATGTCCTTCAACGAGTTTGAGATTGCTGTGAAAGCAGGTGAAATCGACGAGATCGTCGTATTTCGTCCGGAAGAAGAGTTGAACTCCTCATCCACGATGGACAAGTAAGTTTTGGTGCAAACCAAACAGGCATTGAATGCCCGAAGCGGTCTCAGATCCTTGCGGATCCTGAGGACCCTTACCATTCCTTACTAGAGGAATTTGGAGATGTCATCAGTGACAACCCGCCGATGGGGTTACCACCGGATCGGGGAGTCCGAAATGAAATCGATTTGGTTCCCGGAACCAAATACTGCGTCACTAGGCAGTGGCCTCTCCCCAAGGAGCAATTCGACGTCATCGACGCATTCTTCAAGGGGAAAGAAGAGGCAGGAATGGTACGGAAGAACAAATCTCCCCATTAATCTCCCACTTTTTGTTTTCGTAAACCGAACGGAAAGTGGCGCATTGTGCATGCGTACAACAAGCTGAATTCAGCTACTGTACCTATGCAGACTCCGATTCCTCGGAAGGATGTCCTCCAGAACAATATGGCGGGCTGTACTGTGTACAGTGCCTTAGATCTGGTGGACGGGTATTATCAGGTGCTCATGCAAGCGTCCGATATTCCGCTTACAGCGGTCAGAACGCCTAGCGACATGCTGTGGGAGTGTCTTGTTATGACACAAGGGCTTTCAAATGCACCAGCGACTTTTAATCGCTTGGTGACTCAACTCTTCCGCCCTCATAGGAAGTACGCTCAGACGTACTTCGACGATATATTCGTTCATAGTCGCTTGGAAGGCGACTTGTCTGATGTTCAGACGCACCTAATACACCTTCGAGCTGTGCTCGAATGTATGCGAGAGCATAAACTATATGCAAACGCATCCAAATGTACTTTTGGTGCTGAGGAAATTCCTTTCCTCGGATGCTTCATCGGTATGGATGGAGTGCGGGCGGATCCCGCGAAGGTGAAAGCCATTGTGGAGTGGCCTTCGCCTGTAAATCTTAAAGATTTACGTAAGTGGCTTGGATCAGCCAATTATCTCCACAAGTACAGCGAGAACTACGCTGAAATGGAAAAGCGATTAACTGACCTTCTCAAGAAGGACGTTGATTGGTGTTGGGAAACAAAAAACCAAAACGCTTTTGAAGATGTTAAGGGGAGCTTGTTGAAAGCTTCCGTTCTTGCTCTCCCAGATTCTGGGAAACCATTTAGTGTCGTGTGTGACGCCTCAGATTTCGCAATCGGATGTGCTTTGTTACAATCAGATGATGCAGGAAGGGAACGCGTGATCGCGTTTGAGTCGAGGCAGCTTAAACCTGCGGAACGGAATTATCCCGTTCATGACACGGAGCTACTTGCAAGGAAGTATGATCTTGTCAAATTTAGGGTTCACCTACTCGGCTTGAAGCCGTTCGTGGTTTATACTGACCACGCGTCCTTACGGACAGCGACAAATTCGCCTCATCTCTCGCAACGGATGGCCCTCTGGCTCTCCTTATCTGCGGAGTACAACTTTGAGGTTAAGTATAAACCTGGCAAGCAGAACGTGCTTGCAGACGCGTTGTCGCGTCGTCCCGATTACGAGCTCGCTCACGCGACATTCATCACCTCGGCTGTGGTGGATCTCATACGCCAGGCGTATGGGAAAGACCCACAGTGTACGGCTCTTATCAGCGCATTGGGTGACAAGGGACTTAATTCGTCTGAGCCAACCCTGTCAAGTCGAGCTAAATCTCGTTTACTCCGTTACAAGTACTGTGACGGTTTGTTATATTATAGCACGAGCGCGGAGGACACTCCGCGGGTGTTGTTCCTCATGATGAGGAACTAAAGTCCGGAGTCCTCTTGGAGGAACATGACGCCCCTACCGGGGGTCATTTAGGTGGGGATAAGACCTACAGCGCTTTAAGCGCTTTGTATTGGTGGCCCAAGATGTATAAGTGGTTCGGTGCGTATGTTCGCACCTGTGAAACGTGTCAGAGGGTTAAACCCTCTGCAAGTTCAGCTGCGCCTTTGGCGAGCTTATCCGTTCCAACGGAGTGTTGTAAATCCATTAGTATGGATTTATCTTCGGTTTTCCGAAGGATAAGGCCGGCAACCCCGGCATTTTGGTCTTTGTAGACCGTTTGAGCAAGGTGGCTCACCTGGCGGCGGTGCCAGAGTCCATTGATGGACAAGGAACAACAATAGTATTCCTAGACCGTGTCTTTCGACAGCATGGTCTACCCGATTCCGTTGTGTCGGATCGGGATCCCCGTTTTACGGGTCAGTTTTGGGGAGCGTTGTTTAAGGTGCTGGGCACCAAGCTCCTCATGTCCACTGCGGATCATCCGCAGACGGACGGTCAAACGGAACGCGTTAATCGCGTTGTTGAGGATATTCTCCGGAGTTTATGTCCGGATTCTACAAATAGTTGGAGTGAGATGCTTCCTATGACCGAATTTGCTATAAACAATTCGGTACATGCATCTACGGGGCTTATCCCGTTTTACGTGAACGGATTAGTGAATCCGAGGGTTCCATTGACGCCACGTGTGTGTGGCCCAGGGCTTGAGGGGGAGGATTCCCCGATGTAAGCCCTGTATCTGTGCGGAAGCACATCGAAAGGTTTTTATCGACGCGCCTTAGTTTCTTACGACACGTCTGCGGTGCCATGGCGGAAAGCCAAGACAAGCAGAAGGAGCAGGATTACCGCAAGGGGCGGCGTAACGAAAAGGTGTACAAAGTAGGTGAAAGTGTTTTGCTAAACGCTAGAAATCTTCCTACACATGCAGTTTCAAATGTGTTACGCAATAAACTGCGCCCCAGGTTTGTGGGCCCCTTTAAGGTGTTAGCCCGAAAGGGCTTGTCGTACACCTTAGACATCCCAAAGGCGATGCGTACGCATCCAACATTCTATGTGGGTATGCTTAAGCCATACCAGGACCCGGAGGCGGGTCCCCTCTTGGAGGGGGTTGGTAAGGCGAATAGCCATAAGAGCCGTAAGACACGGCAGGGCAGAGGAAGCCCGACAGGGCTAAAATGCGACCACGAAGTTGCGCAACGGTCGTCTCGAGAGAGCCAAGCCGCCTCTCGAAGCGTTCAGTGGCATCCCACTCATCGCGGAGTCCCTCGTGGACATCATAGATGTGACGGCTGTGTCGATCATAGCGCTCACGAATATTATGTCGCAATTGCGCGACCTCCTCCTCCAATGGTCGATGCGGAGGGTACTCTACATTATCATGTGGAGAGTCTGATGGCGCGACGCCATCATCGGGGTCAAAACCAGTATCTGGTGAAGTGGAAGTGTTTATCCACACTCAAAGAGTTCGTGGGAGTCCGAGACTCCCCTAAGGAAGGATTACCGTGACGTCGTTGAAGCTTTCGAGCGGGAGAATCCCGCTGCGTGTCAACGACCAAAGGGGCGCGAGAAGCCCCTTCACTCCCAGTAGTTGGGAGCTCGCCGGAGGCAGATGTGGCGCTCACACTGTCCTCTGAAACAGCGGTGGGGGCAGGGGCGCTGGCGTATCGCGTGCGATAAGGGGCACGTAATAGCCCCATCGCTTTGACTCTGGCGAATGCCATGTCCAACGCCCTCTCCACCCAAACGTCACGACGGGAATAGCTGTTGTGCAGCTCATTGAAGCTGGGGAGAAGCTTCTCCCCTTCCACCCAAGCGCGGAATTTCTTTTCTGCATCTTCATCATTTTCTCCCGGAGATAGAATGATAGGAACCTCGCGGAGGTTCTCAACAGGGTCTCCCTGTGCCTGCCTGTCGAGGCACTCTCGGGATGAGACGCTAGTGAACTTCTTTTGCGTCAGTAGTTGTTGCCGGAGTTTCTCCCGGCGTTCGCATTGATACGGCTGTTCAGCCGCATGGCCAGGGGTATAGAATGCTAAACCATTCCTTACAATACTCCTAGCCCACTTTGGAAGGTCACGAGGACCTTCAAAATTATATGCCTCCCGTGGCGGGCTTTTGGGGGCGCGTAACGCATCCCTTCGTGCCTGTGCGTCAAGTTGGGTTTCTTGAGCTGCGTCCAGCTCATTGGTGATGATCGCCTTCGGCGATCCGGATGTATCATCCGACATAGGCAGGAGTGGCGCACTAGTTAGTGCATTTTCCCAACGTGTGGGGAACGGATTAGGCTGCCGACATCGCCGTTCGGTGTTGTCGGAGCGGTCATCCTTTGGGGAGATATCCCCAAGGGCATCCACCTCCAAGTTATCGGAATAGTCTACCTCATCTTCTTGAGGAGAATCCTCAGCACCACTAAAGGTGCTCATGGTAATCCAGAAGTTCTGGCAGTTGGAGTTCTCCAACTAAAATTGATTTATTGCGTAAGCAATAGTCTTGCTTGGGGAGGATGTAATAGGGTTACATTCTGGTTACATTCAGTATGTGTGGTGTACGTGAGTACACTACGGTTGGGATCAGTATTAACCGGTCCGAAAGGTTTGGACCATTTATTATTTTAACCAATCAGGGAAGGAGCCCTTGATGGAGGCGTGGCAGCCAGCCACGTGTTAGTACACAGGTGGTGTACACTACATTTTAGCTAGGTACGAATTTAGTAAGTTCTACTTAGTATTACATATAGTTTACATTAGTTTAAATTAATTTAGGCTAATTACATATTAAATATACATTCAGTTTACATTTCACTCAAAAGACTGCAGGACGCACGACCTCGACCGGTCGCGCGCGCAGTGAGTGTAGTAGCGTAAGGGGAGTTCTTCCCTTAGCTACCCCCTTATTAAGGGAGCCTTGTGTTAAGGCGTTAGCTTGTGCTAACAATAAACCAAAGTGGAATCTTGGCCCCGAGTAAGAGAGTTCTCTCTTACTAAGCCCTTTTATAAGGGCGTATCGGCTAAGTAGCGGCACATCGCCGCTTTAGGAAAGTCTTCCTCTGTGCGCTAGCCGCACCGTGCGTATACGCACCGGCTACAGAAACATACCAAGTAAGGAGTGGATATTGGACAGCGGAGAAAGTATGCATTTAACAAATGATTCGAGCCTTTTGCACACTGAACCAGTATCTTGTGTGTGTTTTCAAGCTGATAAGAAGCAGTTAAAAGTTGGGATGAAAGGTGATCTACTAATTTACGCAAGCTACGGAGACGTGGAACGCTTGATAAAGATAGAGAATGTTTATTACGTGCAGAATCTGGCACGCAATATTCTATCGTATGGGCTCTCGGAATAGAAGGGCTTTGAGTTGGCTTAAGTGGATATTCGGCGAGTGATTAAATATCAAGCGACTGGGGAGAGCATATTCGACGTTGATAAGGTAAACAAGGTTCTAACAATTGACTTGCGAGTGGATATGCATATCAAGAACATCGAGACTTTGGATGACACGCAGAACGAGCAATTATGGCGTCTTTTCATGGATGAAGGTGATGCAGAGTTAGAAGGAGCGAGTGCAGTCAACTAAGGGCATAACAATTAAGTCGCAGAGGCGAAAACAAGCAAGAAGAAGACAAAGAAAGTCAAGAAAAAGGCCTGGACAAGAGACCGACATGTTACTAGGGATTACGCGAAAAAGAATGCTGACGCAAGTGAAGATGTTAAGCAGGAGGATAACGCAGAAGAAGATGAGAATGACGTGGTAAATTTAATTACGGAGATGGACCCAAGGAATTTCACGGAGGCGATGAACAGCAAGCGGAAGGATGAATGGACTGCATCTATCACGATGGAAATTACGGCTCTGGAAATGAACGAAGTGTGGAATATTACGAAGAAACCAAGTGGATGCAGGCCGCTACACACCAAATGGGTGATCAAGACCAAGACATATGCTAACGGCAGCGTAGAGCGGTACAAGGCACGACTAGTCGCGTGCGGTAACGAACAACGCTTTAGAGTGGAATACGGACTTACGTTTGAACATGGGGATAGTCAAGATTATTTTGGCGTTAGCGATAATATGGAAGGTGAAGGCGAAGCACGTAGATACCCCGAATGCATATATGAAGGCATTGGAGCAAAAGCACGACATCTACCTGTATATACCAAAAGGAATGGACGTGACGAAGCAAGATTTCAAGAAGTTCAAGGTTGAAGACGTGAATGAACTGGTACTGAAGCTAAAGAAGACTTTGTACAGCCTAAAGCAGGCGGGCCGATTATGGAACAGACTATTACATGACAGGTTTCTCAAGTTGTTTTTTTACAGAGTTGCACTTATTTATGCTTATACATCAAGCGACATGGGGTGGATATAGTAGTGGTTGGTGTTTACGTGAATGACCTATTGGTCACAGGCACGCATGAAGAGTTCGTAACGACATTTTTTTGAAGATATGAAGATACTGGATATCAAGAATTTGGGTGAAGTATCGAAGTTTTTAAGGATGCGTGTGACGTATGATGCAGAAGGAGGATATTACCTCGACCAAGAAGTTATGATTAGCTGTCTCGTTGATGAACATGGATTGAAGGAC
This sequence comes from Peronosclerospora sorghi, assembly GCA_026184515.1. NCBI lineage: Eukaryota > Oomycota > Peronosporomycetes > Peronosporales > Peronosporaceae > Peronosclerospora > Peronosclerospora sorghi. The sequence continues at coordinate 1,626,308 of CM047583.1, read as the reverse complement.
GCTAATGCTGTGAAGAAACCAATTGGAGGAAATTATAAAGACGTGTGCACGGAGAATCAAGTCGATATCCATAGAAAGTGAAACCATCATTTCAATCCAATTCGGCTCCTCAAACTTGCAATGCGCGTTCCATCCAATGTCTTCGTGAGTAAATCTTCCACCATTTCTCCACTTGGCACATGCTCCGGCTTCATATTTCCTTTTCTTGCGTAGTACTTAATGAAATTCAGCCTTACATCCACATGCTTCGCACTTGCACCGCTCATCTCACTCTGTATTTGCTTAATCGCAGCTTGGTTGTCAATCTTCAGCAAAATCGGCGCCTTCGTTCAATTCCAATTTCCTCGAAAAGCTCCTTCAATCCTAAAGCCTGTCTTCCACCAACAGCCGCGGCAACGAACTCCGCTTCAGCAGTAGATAGTTCAACACATGATTGCTTCTTGCAATTACAGCCTGTCACAATTCCATTTACGTAAATCACGCTGGCACTGATGCTTTCCGATCACTCTTGTCCGCTGCGAAGTCAGCGTCACTGTAACTCACAATCCTCAGTGGTAGAGGTTAATCATCATCATGCGTGAGAAACAACTTCATGCAAATCGTTCCTTTCAGACACCTTGCTATATGCTTTGCCTTTTGAAATCCAGTAGATTTGGTGCATGGGTGTGCCTGGTTGCCCCATTCACCGCGAAAGCGATATCCAGTCGCGACACGCGAAAATTCACAGTAAATTTCCGACCAGTGATTGTAATGGCTTGATACACAGCATTTTACCACTTGTTCTGCTCGGTAGTAATTCATCCAATCCATTTTCGTTTTCAAACTTCAGCACTGGTACCTTGACCGTGTTCGCATCTTTGACGCCGTGCCTCTCAATCATCTCTGTAATCGTCTGCTCTGGGTCAATCCAATAACCCGCCTCAAAGTGGTAAAGTGTACCATAAAATTGGTGCATAATTGTGGGTGTGACTGTGGGCACAACCGGGTGCGTAACTGTGTGTACGATTGTGTGTACTACTGTGTATACAGTGGTGTGTACAACTGTGGTTTATATGGACGGGACATAGACGGGGCATCGTGAGAAGGGACAACTAGGTACGGGTACCTAACGGATAGCGACGGACGACAGAAAAATAAGGTCCACTGGTCGACGGAGTACGCTGGAATGGGTAGTTCTGATTGGTCTATATAAGGTAATTGGTAGTTCTTAGGATTTAAGTGCTAATAGAGTTCTTCTTTTGCGTCCAGCTACTTAGTACACTCAGGGACGGCACCTTTGCGCCTCACCTATTAACACGCAACTCTACGTCCCGGGCGGGATCACCTAGTGCATTTTTGGCCCACCGGTAGGCGTAGAGTGAAGAAGAACTCGCCCGCGACTCCGCCGGCTGTGCCAGCGGTAATTCTGTAAAGGTTTTTTTTGGTCTTGGGAACGTGATCGAGCAGTGCGCTCTCACCTCTTCCCCATTGGTCCACGTTTTTTGGCCCCTAGTAGTTCGGCTGCTCTAAGCGCCCCACGGTAACTCTAGGCGGATTTTAGTGGAAACCGTTGATCAGCCTGTCGCTGATCGACCCTGCTCTTAAGTTTAAGCGTAGAATACATAGTATTGGGTATTCTATTAGCGTACTAGGCTGGAGAGGCTCGAAGATCGGGTGGTGAAGACTTCCGCTGCCTGATCAAGTACCCCTTCGCTGATCACCACCCAGATCATCGATCTACAACCAGCGGCCTGCGATCAACTGTTCGCAATTCGCGCCAATTTGTGGGTAGTCAACAGGATCGATCAGCAGCCCTGATCATCGACTGTTTGCGCCTGATCAAGCCGGATCAAGCCTGATCAAGCCTGATCACCCCTGATCATCTATCAGGCCTTGATCATCGATAATCGAGCCTGATCACCCCTGATCATCTATAAGCATCCCTGATCATTGACTATTTGTGCCTGATCAAGCCTGATCAAGCCTGATCGACACCGGTCGATTCGATACGTATTATCCTAATCTTGCATCAAGTAGTTGCAGAGTGAAATACCCGCCACCTGGAGAGCGACCCACACCCAAGCGTTCGGGTACACAAGGTGATCAGGAACACAAGCAGTCACAGGACAACCGGAGGACCCCCTTCGTTAATCGGCAATCCGGGCGCCGTGGTAACGCCTGATCAAGCTTCAAAACTTTGATCAGCCGCTCCACCACATCAACATCACAACTCTAGAAATTTCTCCGCTTTCTCTAGATCCTCCAATTCCAGTACAGTCAAATCCTCGAAAAAAACATCCACTAACTTGGTATCCGTTGCTGTGACGAGTAAATCTTCAATGTAAACTCCAACGAGCGTAATATTTTCACCATTTTTTTTAACGAAAATGCATGTGTCTGTTAAACACTGCATAAATCCACACTTCAACAATTTATTGCGTAGTAGTTCATACCACAGCCTTCCTGCTTGTTTTAGGCCGTAAAGGTTCTTCTGCAACTTTAAAACCACATCTGCCTCACTCTTCGCTCCCAATTCCACTAACTTTCCTTTTGAAACTTTCATTCCTTGCGGTATCTGCAGGTGTATATCATACCCTTCCTCCGTTTCTGCTTTAGGGTACGCGCTCGGCACGTCCCATGGCGTGCAGGTACCTTCCAGATCATCTCCATGATTAAGATGACTTTAATATTGTTTAACTCCATCACAGTTGAGAACGTAGTAAAGAAATCTTCTCCAAATATCTGCTTGTCACCGCGAGCATCTAATCTTGCCTTGTATCGTTCCACACTTCCATTGGATTTCAGCTTGGTTTTATAAACCCATTTCGTTGGTAAGGGTTTCTTTTCATCACTTCTTCTCACAATCTTCCATGTTTTAAGCTCTTCCAAAGAGTGTAACTCCTGTTGTTCCGCCTCTTGCCACTGCTTTGACTTACTACCTTGATGTGATTCATGATAGCTTCTTGGATCAGGCACAGATGCGCACACTTCGTTCTTCACATTCTTGAGTTCTGTAACTGCAAACGCGTACAGAAAATTCGCAGTCTCGCTACTTTCACCTTCAGTGCGTAAATTTTCCAATATATTCTGTTCTTCTTATTTCTCTTGTCTTCAGCATCTCCTTCCAGCGAGTATTGTCCGCTTTGATGCTTCTTCTTCTTCTTCTTGGCTCTATCCCTCTCCATAGCCACCATTTTAGCAGTCTTCTTCACCTTGCGAACTGATTTTCTCGTTTTCTGCACGGTAGATCTTCCTTCTGCTTCATCTTGAGCTTGAACGTTTCGTTCTTGATGTTTTCAGCTCTCTTTACTTAATGCATCAATTTTTGTCTGAAATAAATGTAGCTTCCTTGCATTCTTCTTTCCACCATTCTTTTTGTCGTGGATGCGCTTCTTTTCCTTAATCGATTCCATTTTGCCTTCCGGGTCCGCTTTACTCTTCTTCTAAACAACCTCAGATTCTTGCTGCTCTTTCTTGAGTGTAGTATGCACGTAATCCTTCCACGTTCCATCTACCTGTTTAGTCTCCTCGCCAAGCTTGTTGACACTCATTTTCACCAATGGTCTGCTCTTATTTTTCTCTTGAGCACTTTCATTCACTACACGCACAGCATTTACGGCTTTCTTTTTCTTGGTACTCGTCAAGTTTTCTTCAAACACGGAATCAAACTCTTCAACTGTGAATAGAACTTCATTTCCCAATGTGACAGTTTTGTTCCTCTGTCCTCTAATCGATATCCTTTCTTCCTCAACTTTCCAAACGATATCAGGTTCATCGCTAATCTTGGTGCAAAAAATACTTCAGAAAGCGTGATAATTGTATTTTCAGTGGGATACAGGTCGCTAACGAGATTTACTTTGCCCATCTTCGTAACCTGTAGTTGACCGCCGTCAGGCAGGGTCAGAGAATCGTTTCCGTGGCAAATTTCCACGTCAAAATAGTGCATTTTTGTCATAAACTAAGTGATAGCTTGCTCCACTATCGAGGATCCATGAATCCTCATCAATGTTAAAAGTTTTTCTCACATTTCTCGTTCCCAAATCGGAACTTCTCAAGGTCGAGAGTGCATAATCCTTTCGACCTGGACTTTTGTGATTTTCTTGGTTATCCTTCTCGGGTTTCTGCTTCCGGTTAAGACAGTTCCGACTGATATGTCCTTCATTTCCACAAGAATAACAGTAAAATCTTCCTTTTGCCTGATTTACGGCATTTGAACTGTGCCTTTCGCTTCTTCTTGCAATATGCTGGTCGTCATCTATCTCATGCGCCCAAGCAATTATTTCTTGTGCATGTTGCAGGTATTCCTGCCTATGGGGGTTTTATCTCACCATTAACGCCAACTTCAATTTCGGCGCGGCATATTTTACGATATTGTCGAGTATTCATTTCTCACTCGACTCGCTTTCCTTCGCAAGCACCACCAAGTAAAGATAGTGCTCGGTCCACGAGCGTCTTGGGTCTTCTTCAGCGGCAAATAACGTCGCTGCCTGCTGATGTGAGATGCGAACCTTAAATGCATTATACATTTGGTCCATGACGAAAACTAATGGTGGCGTAATTTGCCACCAACTTCCAATATTTGCGCGAAAGTAGTTAGCTGCCACTCCGTCTAGATGCTCTCCAAGTTTAATCACTTTCATTTGCTCATCCCAAAAAAAACCAGAGGCAATTCCAGCTACTTCCAATGCCTCGTAGAACAGTAGCGCCCACTGCTTAAATCCTGATCCCAGGCCAGGGTATATTTCGGCCTCCGTAAAGTTCTGTACATTCAACTTCGTTATCTTGGAGCTTCTCCCTTGTGTATAGTGATTTCCAGTTGGAATTCCACCGAGATGCATTTCCACACCCATATCGCGCATAGGATGCGGGTTTTGCGATGGTTCGGGGACCATTCGGGGTGGAGGCGCACGATACCTCACTCTTTGATCGGGTGACACTGTTCTGAGTCACTCATAATTCCACGCGTACTTTCGTGCACACGTTCCAATGTAGCGACAGGTACTAGTGTGTACGGTTCCAAGTAAAAAACAACAGCGACAGAGAAATTAACGCAATGTCAATAATAAACGTAATCCACACTTTATTCCAATCGACACCACGAATCACGTATCGAGACGCCGCAATTAGCTCCACTATCCAATTAAGCAAAGTAGAGAATTTCCAGCGAATTGTGCCGTACTGGCTACCACTTAAATCTTCCTTCGTAAAGCCGGTCAAAATCCAAAGTGATTTTATTAGTGTTAAGTTATGTACTTAAACTAATAATATGCATATATGCAATTTACTAGGTTTTATCCGAAAAATCACTCATCAACAAAGCCATCGGCGACGCCGGGCGCTGCACGAGTTGCTCGCCCTTTCAACACTCCTTCTTGATATTTCGGCAGCAAACACCTAGCTCCCCTTGATTGCCTTGAGGCCTAGGCCCTCTTGCTTCGTCTTCAACTTCACCGGACCCAGCCCTTTCGTCAAACCATCGGCCAACATGGTATCCGTAGCTTCGTACTGCGGCATAATTAGACCATCGCTTGCCTTCGAGATAATAAACTTTACCCGCGCATCAATGTGCTTTGTCCTTTCTGCTTTACCGTTGCCATTCATCACTGTTATTGCTGCTTGATTACCGTACCCCAGAATCATCGGCACCTTCACATCAAATCCAATTTCTTTAGCCATTTCCATGAATCCTATCATCTCGCACTCCACGACCGACACGGCATACAATTCCGCTTCCATGGTCGAGAGAGACACGCATGACTGCCTCTTGCAGAACCATTTAATTAAACATCCATTCATCACTATGATATCACCACTGGTCGACTTGCGGTCAACCTTCGAACCTCCAACATCCGCATCGGAATAACCTGTAACTTCAATTTCATCCTTGTTTTCCACCTTCGCCCCTTGCGAAATCTCCATTTGAAACTTGAGATCACTTGTTCCTTTCAACAAAACGTAAAATCCGCTTCGCAGTTTTCCAGTCGAACTTGGTAGGCGCATGCGATCTGCGCGTGGCCTTATGGACCGCGTATGCAATGTCCGGCCGACTACAACGCGCGATCCACAACAAACTGCCAATCAACGATTGAAAACTCTTTATCGACGCTTCATTTCCAGCAGCATCGCTTTTCGACAATTCTTGGTCTTTCAAAGCTTCATCTTCGTATTCGTCCGCTATCGGGGTCTTCACCGGATTCGAACCATCCATCCCATAGTTTCTTAGCAAGTCATCAATCATAATCTGTTAATCCAAAACGTATCAAGTTTCATCTTCATACTTGACCCGCGTACCCAAGAATTTCGAAACATATCCGAGAGTTTTGATCAAACTTTTTAAATCGTCAAAGAAACTTGCCACGTGACACTCCACACTCGCCGTCACTAGCAAATCATCCACGTAACCCCCCACGACTATGTTATCCGCATTGATTTTTCTTGAGGTAGAGGCATGCGTCGGTGAAACTCTGCGCATATCCGCACTGACTCAACTTGGCGTGCAGCAGGCGGTTCCACTGTCTGTCTGCTTTCTTGAGTCCATATAGCGATTTCTTCAACTTCAGGACAGCTTTCTTGACGCTCGTAATTTCCAATTGCTCCAATTTCTTTGAATCGACATTCATTCCGTTTGGGATATACAAAAAATGTCGTGCTCATCCTCCAACGCCTTGACGTAAGCGTTGGGGATGTCCCGTGCATGGCTTGTACTTTCCAGCGCCAGAATAAATCGTACCGTAGTCATCTCCATCACGGCAGCGAAGGTGAACTCATATTCCACTCCAAATCGCTGCTCGTTTCCACACGCAACAAGCCTCGCCTTGTAGCGTTCCAACACACCGGTAGCGTCTGTCTTGGTTTTGTAGACCCACTTCGTGTGAAGGGGTCTTACATCATCCGGCTTTTTCATGATATCCCAGACTTCGTTCGCTTCGAGTGCTTGGATCTCTTCTCGCATAGCCTGGATCCACCTTTCAGCATCCTTTCTTCCAATCGCTTCTCGATAGTTTCTTGGATCAACCTCTGAAATTAAATTAATTTCATCTTGATCATTCTCTTCTTCATTGTCTTCTGTATTATGTTCCTTTTCAGTCCTCGACTTCACGTGCTGACGTGTAAGGTGGCGATCTCTCGTCCACCGTGGCTTTCTTCCCTTTTTAGGTTCCTCCACATGACCTTGAGCTTGACTGTCACCGCCTTTACCATCCTTTTCTGTTGCTCGCACAGTTTCTTGACCTTCAGTGTCTTGAGTCGCTCCTTCTGACTCCAGATATGCTCCTTCTGGGTCCCGATCTATTTTATCAGATTCTTGAACTCCATCTTCACTCAAAATGTTCTTCAATTGACGGTTATGAGTACCGGAAAGCGTCTCAACATTTTTGACGTGCTGCGTCACGGTAACTTTCTGCTCTTTCTTCAGAAATACCTTGAAACCTTTAATTTCCTCGCTGCGCCCAATAATAATTTCAATTTGCGCCCCGTGCGCTAGCGAATTTTTACCGGGATTTCGATACACGGTACATGGTGAACCGAACGCGACGATTTCACCTAGATTAGGCTTTTCGCCTGTCATCAATTCCAGTGGAGACATTTTCTTTTTGTTTGCGCTCGTGGGGGTGCGATTCAGCACATAGGCTGCGTACTCTGCCGCATCTCCCCAAAACTATAAAGTCAATCCACTTCCAAATAGCATGCACCTCGCCATATTCATGACGGTCCGGTGCATGCGCTCCGACTTTCCATTACTTGCTTGGTTCCAGGCTTTGCTAATATGTCTCGCGATGCCAGTACGTTTACAGAAATAGTCGACGTTATTGTACTCGGCCCTCCATCCGTTCTTAACACGTGGATCTTGCAATTAAACCTGCGCTCGAAAAACGCCAAAAATACTCAAATTTCTTCGCCGCGGCATCCTTGGTCTTTGCGAGAAAAATTCTTGTATAATTGCTCTTATAGTCAATAAAATTGACTTCCACTCTGGACATCCTGGTTCACCGCGTGAATTCGCATCATTTTCCGCCATTACCGACATAACCATCTCTTTGTATGATTTCTTGGGTCGATCGACAACACCTTGAACCGTCAAAACATTGTGATCCGCACTGACATGAGCGATCGCAGCTCCTTAATCACGTCTGCTCAGTGTCCTCACTCCATTGTCGTATGACAGCATTAGTCCTCCAGCTTCAAAAATCCCATACGAAAAAAATGTTCCTTGTTACGCCCTCAACGTAGTAGACATCATTGACTTTAATCCGCGTACTATTTTTTCCGCAAACAAAGTTGATAAACAGCGTCCCCTTCCTTGTTATTTCGAAACGCTTCCCATCGGCTTGATAACACTGGTGCGTGACATTTTTCACGTCTATTAGGCACGTCAAATTCGATTTCAGGTGCATGCTTGCACCGCTGTCCAAGACCCATGTGTCCGGCAGCACATCCCCGCATGATCCACCGATGATTAACGCGAAATCTTCATTGGCAGGCCGCTTTTTCTTCGGGCACCGCCGTTTAATGTGTCCCCCCTCTTCACAGGAGTAACACACACGCTTTTCAACAAATTTCTTCGGCTTTTGAGCCATCAAATTTACTATACCACTGTGTCCAGCCTTCATCGGCCGTTCACTGTAATCCACGGCCTGCGCAAACTGGCAGAGCTCTTCTGCGTGTCGCAAGTAATCTTCACGCGTGTTATCATACTTGGAGATGAGGATTTGCCTCATCCCCGGCGCCGCGTGGAAGACAACATTGTTTAGGATCAAATTTTCACAATTCGGTCCTACCGCTTCCGCAAAAGCGGTCAGGTACAAGAAATGCTCTGTCGATGACCTGCCAGGCACCTTCCTAGCCATGAAAAGCTTCATGCCCTGTGCGGGCGTTATTTGCACATTGAATACCGCCAACAATTGATCCATAATGTACCATAGTTCTGGTTTCTGTCGCCACCACCCGTCGACCTGGCGATTGTAATACGCCTCTGCTGGGCCCGCCAAACAATGGCCCAGCAGGTCAACCTTTACGTCTTCGTTCCAGTGAAACCCACAAGCGGCTTCGGCAAGGTTCTCTAGGCGTAAAAACTTTCGCCCCCAAGCGTTAAAGCCGGACCCCAGACCCTTGTACACTTCTTTTCCGTCAAATTTTTTTAACTGCAGTGTCCTCTGCTTGGGTGAGGGTGTTCTGACCACTTCGTACCCTTGAAACTGCGCTTGTCCATGCCAACCATTCGCTTGTTTTTTTCTGGCCAACGTTGATAACTCCTGCCTGAGCCGCACCAACTCCCGCGGCTCCAACAGGCGTGAACACATCTCTTCCGGCGCGACTCATCCCCAGAAAGCTCATCCTTCCTGGTCGCCCGGTAGTATATTCCTTCTTCTCGTCGTCGCTGTCTTCGAGGGAGGCTATGCTCATCTTCCTATCTCCCCTCGACTTAGGCGGCGACGCCACTCGCTGCTTAGGCGCGCTGTTAGCAACCTCCAGCTTCTCCAGACGCGTCACTAGCGCGCCAAAAATCTGCATCACGTCTGTAGCCTTGACTTCTTCATCTGATTTGTTACGGCCCTCATTTGGGCTCATAACCTGTTCTGCGTCACTCATAATTCCACGCGTACTTGCGTGCACACATTCCAATGTAGCGACAGGTACTAGTGTGTACGGTTCCAAGTAAAAACAACAGCGACAGAGAAACTAACGCAATGTCAATAATAAACGTAATCCACACTTTATTCCAATCGACACCACGAATCACGTAACGAGACGCCGCAATTAGCTCCACTATCCAATTAAGCAAAGTAGAGAATTTCCAGCGAATTGTGCCGTACTGGCTACCACTTAAATCTTCCTTCGTAAAGCCGGTCAAAATCCAAAGTGATTTTATTAGTGTTAAGTTATGTACTTAAACTAATAATATGCATATATGCAATTTGCTAGGTTTTATCCGAAAAATCACTCATCAACAAAGCCATCGGCGAGGCCGGGCCCTGCACGAGTTGCGCGCCCTTTCAACAGACACATCTCCACTTAATTCGTTCAGCGTCATTTACCTCCCGAATGCTCCATAATTCTGTATCGCGTCCTTGAAAACGCTGTTTCCAGAGTCATCTGTGAGACTTCTTGCCGAATCCGGCGTACTTGGCGGAGAGATTCTGCTTGTACTCTTCATAGCCTCAATCTCGACTTTTAATCTCTTGACCTCCTCCTTTAGCGCTCTCGCCTCATCTTGCGAGGCTCTCGTGTCCTCATCCATAATTAATTGTATTTTTTCGTAATAATTAGTGTAATGAACTCCGAAACTCCACGCAACGTGATAATCATCAACCAACAAAATTTTCTTGTATCCAAGCGAAAAAATCACGTAAGACTGTTACCCTGCCTAAGGGGACTTTTCTCCTACTGTAATGACTTGAAACTGCACTTGATTATACGTATCTCCCTTGGGCTCATAACCTGTAGGAAGACCCAGGTTGTAATGTCCTTTGTCTTATTGTATATATCCGTAGCTACTGGACCGGTTAGAGTCCCGTTAAAGTCTTGTTCCCTGTCGCGCTATTGACAGGTAACCGTCTTGACACCAGATACACGTGGCGGTTGTATAGTAAAAGTAAAAGTGTATTATGTAAAGTTACCTAAGAGTTTAGTCCCACTAATATGTAACTTGAGAGTTTCCTGATATGCAACTTGACAGTCCGAAGCGAGACGGCCGTCGCGAGATGGCCGTCGCACTTTCATCTGATTGGTCGAAAAACAATATATACTCCAAGTAAAGCATAAAGCGTGGTCCACAGTAAACTTGTGTATCTCCGTATAGTAACGCTTTCAATCAAGACTTATACTTGAGTTCAACTCGAAGAGATGAGATCAAGAATCGGACTGTCGGAACACTGAGTGCAGCCTGTTTTCGAAGTGCGCGCCGATGAGAAGGAGTGTTGGAATATGAAGTTGCGTCAAGATGTTGCGTTATTCCAAGGATGGTGCATCAGCGCACAAGAGACGAAAATAGGTGTACACAAATTTTATAATTTGGGACGGACTATAATTTCGTCTAGTCAAAATATATCACTTTTACATTTTCTTCTTATTATTAACTGACGTTAATTTCGCGCACGTTACTTTGCGCGCATTATTACTTTGACCTGTGGAATAGTTGTGTAAAGAGACAGTGGATATTGTGGTGGAGGCAAGTTCAAAATCGAACACCGTACTGTCGAGAACCTGACCACCATCGTGCCCAGCCTTCCAACTGACGGAGGGGGGTACCCCGCGAACCTTCGCCTACGATCCGATCTGATCGTCCGCTGCTAGCAGACGGCCTATCATCAGCATAGGACGCCTGGTACGATTCGTTCGTCATTTCACCTTGTGTACCCGATGGAATGGGCTGGTTACACACTCGGTGGATCGGTGCTGGGAATTGATGTGAGGTTTAAAAACGTGAGACCGTGCTGGGTAGTGTACCCTGGGCGGAACTCTTCACCCTGGGTACGGGCAGACCAGTTATACTCCAAGTAAATATACTTCAAAGGGCATATCGATTAACCGATCGTAGAGCCCAACCAATACGAGAATAAAAGTCCAATACTCCAATATATAGATCCAATGAGAACGTGATAAACTCCACGAACGATATCTCCACGTAACAATCCAATAACTTGATTACACGTTCCAAACGTGTGTAACTTGCGAAGCCGACCAATACGTACTCCCATCGAGAGACTTCCGGCGGGCCAAGTGCGTCTGTGACGCATCCCGGCCGGGTATAACAAGCTAGAGGGGATTACTCGCCCCTCTGCTTCCAAACACTCTGCGGCGTGCAGAGGCGACTGATGTACAGTGCGAAGATGCTAACGACTTCTTGTTGAGTGTTAAAGGCCAAAAATTAACGACTAACCAGAACTATCTCCCTACGGTCCCCAATATGTACACACATGAAAATATGTAAGTACACGCAATATCATGTGACTTACCAAAATCCGTGTTCTTGACACCCTCGCACACGATAGGCTTAAAAGCCTCCTTGATTTCCACCAATCCGATCGCCGATAAGCCTATCGGTGTGCTGCTGGTACAAAGCGACCAAAATTCTTGAGTCCGCTTCGCCACAACCGCCCCAGAGTCTGGTCGTAGCCGCGCAACGGTAACGACCCGATCTCACCACATCCTAGAACTTCGCAGAAGCGTACTTCACCGATGGACATATATTCGAGTCCCCTTGGCCAGGTACTTGTCTTGTACACCTGATCATCTTGTAACCTCTCTTGACGTTCGTTGCTGCAGGTGCCCTGTATTCCCAATCGCCCTATATCGATTCGCCTACCAGATCGGCCCGATCTGACAGCCCTTGCAACACTCCAAAGTCCGACACACCGGATGGGCATCGGATCGGGGTCGATCAGCTCCAGAAAACAGTCCGGGAGCTCCAGTCGCAGTTGGACATCAAGAATCCTTCACTCCTGCAACTGCGGAAGGAGAAGGACACTTTGATCCCCATGTCCACGAAGCTGCAGGAGGTGATCGCTAAAAACGCGCATCCCCAGGCCCAGCTCGCCCTACAAACAACGCGAGGTAAGCCGATCGTCCTGTTTTTGTCTTGTATCTGCTCTAACCTTCCTTTGCGTGCAGATCGGTTGCACACCGACATCGCCAAAACGTTCAACGCTTTATTCGCGGCTGATCGACAGTCGCATGAACACTGCGATCAGCTCCGACCAATCTTGGACGGGATGATCGGCGCACGGCATGATCTGTCTCGTTTGGAGGCCTACAGGTCACACCTCCTGGAACAGCTCGCGGTGGTCAACCGGCAGAGGTTGGAAGATCAGTACGATCGGACATTACTCCGTACCCAACATGGTCCCCTGGAGAGGCAGATCGTCGAGTTGCAGGTCGTGGTCAGGGAGCAGATCTGGAAGGTCAAGTCCTTCCAGAGCCGATCGGACGCCTGGACACAGGAGTCAGACCGTCGCTGGGAGGCCGTAAACCGGTGCTACCAACAGTTGACCGACTTGTTGCACCGACGTCCGGCTGCAGGCTCTAGCGTTCACCGATATTCATCGGCCGCTATGATCGATCTGCACCAAGATCGGACCCGACGCCACTCATTGGCAAAAAGTAAGCACTCCAAAATTCCAAAAGTTTCCAAGAAGCGTAAGGACGCGTCGAAGGGATCAAGGGTGCGGGGCATAGCGCGCGACTCCGAACTCTAGGAGAAGCGAGCGGTTTCTCAGAAAAAAGCCAAGACGCTGGCGCATCTCCCAAGCCAAGATCGGACGCAGGTAACACGTCTATCATCACCAAATCGCATGCTCCCTTACGCCCCCGCGCTGATCACACCAAGCGTATCGAGATCTCCTCCGGGGAGGTCTCGGGGAACGGATCGGGAGATTCTGAGCTCTTGATCACTGTTTTATCCAAGTCACGATCCGATCAACGCCGAGGTCCCGTTCCTGCGAAGCCTGCATCGGGGGCTCATAAGGTGATCATCCCCCAGTGTGATGGTGCTGCACGGACGCGCCAGTCAACGGGATTGGTGCCTTCTTTCCAGCCCGGAACATCTGGGCTGCGCAATCACGGCCGATTAAAAGGGTTGTCGATTGGAGATCGACCTCTTCCATCGCCGACTACAGATGCCACTTTGCCATGGTCACCGGGGCAGATCGGTAGCTTGCACCGACCAGCCCTAACCAAGCAAGATCTAGCCCGGTCGATGTCCCGACCAGATTTATGGCTCTTCCGTCCAGCTTTGAAAACCCCTGACCAGTCTGCGTGGCGGGCGGATCTGGTCACGGGACCGCAAATCGCCCGTCTGTATGCAGATCGAACATGGGAAGTGCTGCTCAGCGCCAAGTTGGACTCCATATTCGCGTCGACCCCTTGGATCGATTCGCTTCTGTGTCTACTTCGGGCTTTTAATACAGCCCACTGCCAGGCGATCTGGGAGTCCACCCATTATCTCCTCCTTCCCGCAGGTCGGAAGTTACGTGATAAAGACCTGATACTGTATCAGAAGCGCCGGAAACATCGCCGGAGTCGGGCGGGCGAGGCCTAACTGGCCCTATGCCAATTTATACTGGGAGGGATGCTGTCCCGCGAGTGCGATATCGACATCTTTTTGTATCCGGTGTTTCTTCACATGGCCAAGTGTCGCGTTGAATGCCCCGGGGCGTTGAATGAGGACGGCATCTGGTATTCCGGTCTTCGCTGTGACGAGCCGATCGCAGACCTGAAAGACGCCTTGATCCAGATCGATCGGAAGGAGCCCTGGCGCAATCAGCAGCAGAACCAGATCGAAGACCATCCGGCGTTGACTATCGTCTGTCTGTGGGGTGACTGTGGATCTTTATGCAGCAATTAGCTGATCAGATAATCCATAATACATGTCATCATTCTTTCAAAATCCCTGATCACCTGATCACTTGACCAAATCTCATCACTTTCTCCAAACTTGTACCAACACGTTATCACACACAGATTCCATACACATCAAGAAAGTTATCACCACGTTCGTCACTCCACTACTCCAGTTCATCACAGTTCATCACACTAATTCACAATAATTCAGACCTTACACATATTCACACCGATCGATATACTGATCGGTGCTACTGTGTGTCTTGATCTTCATCTTCATGAGTCTGCATCACTGCGAAACGATTCCGACTGACTCGTTCTCAATCGAACTCTTGTAGCAGTGCTCCACAATTTAGATCGAGTTCGTCGATCCAAGTTGCTTCGTCATGATCCTTCCAGCGGACCAGATATTCTCGGTGGGTGCGACCGAAACGTGTCTTCTTGACCGATCGGACATCTAGCACCTTTTCCCCCTCGAATTCGTCCTCTTCCAATGGCCTTTCCCGACTGTCTTCCGGCAGCAGAGCTTCATCAAAATTGAATCTCTCCGCTTCATCCACCAGACAGGGCATTTTAGGCCGATCGGGGAACTCTCTGACCAGCTTCAGTTTGGACACGTGCACGATCGGAAAAACTTTGTAATCCGTGCCGATCGAGATCAGGCGGGCAGCATGCTCACCGATCAGCTCTGCTACACGGAAAGGACCGTGCCACATATGAGCCAACTTATTTGCATAGCCTTCCTTAACCCGATCGAGGTATAACCATACCCTCGCCCCTGATTCAATACCATGAGGGCGGACCTGATCGTTATTCCGATCTGCTCGATCTTGCGTGGCCTGACGCAACTTTTCATTGACGAATTCTTTCGCATGCTGATAATGCTTCTGGACCTGAATGCGCCAACGACGGGCATCGCGATCGCGGGTCCGAGTGCAGCCGATCGGTATCGCCGCTTCAAGTGTCGATCGAGGGTCCCATCCATACGCCAGATAGAAAGGCGTCTCTCCTCGGACCCGATCGGTTGAAGAGTTGAGTGTGAATACCAGTCTTTCTGCATACTCATCCCAGTCACGTTGGAGTGGGTCGGCCACATACATCTTGATCGCCCCTGTTATTGTCTGAACCATGCGTTCAGCCGATCCGTTCACTTGCGGACGATATGCCATCGTCGCGCTCTGCTTCTGGCCTATCATGTTATTGCCATAAAACCGGGTTCCCGATCGTTCTAATAACTTCGCTGGCGCCGAACCTTCTGAACACACATTCCTCGTAACTCTGGGCGACTGCTCCGCAGATCGGGATGCACTAGCTTTTGCGATCACCAGACCGGTGAATAGGTCGATCCAGATCAGCAGCTCAGTGTTGCCGCGCGTCGATCTGGGCAGCGACGGTATGTGATCCATTGCTATCACCTGGAAAGGGTAAGTAGCCTCGATATTTCCGGGCGATTGGCCCTTGATTATCGGTCTGCCCTTTCCGGTCTCTCAATCTGTGCAACAGCCCACATATTTCTGCACGCTCCGAAAAAGTCCTCTCCAGTGAAAGTGGGCCCTGATCTTGTGGTATGTCCTTCCTATGCCTTGATGCCCCCCTTCTAGACTCACATGGTAGTGATGAAGGACATCCGGCTGTAGCAACTCAGGGATCACTGGTTTCGCTAGTCGATCTCGATCGGCACTGTCTTGATTAATGTCACGGAATAATACAGCAATCCATTGTCGTCCACATCGTAACTGTCCGCGATCTTGGTACACTTTTTCGCTTGATCATTTGTTAACTTGGACAGTTCACCGCGCAGATAGTCCTTCAAATTGACGATCTACTCTTCTTCATCCTGCGCCTTGAGGATCCGTTCCGCCTTTAGCTGTTCTACAACGTACTCACTCAGCCTTTCCTTTGGGAACGATCGGCGAGACTTCCGAGTTCGCGATATAGTTGTCGCCATCACATGCACCTGATCAGGGCTGTCCTTGGGCTTGATCAACTCCGGGAGCCTGTTTATGTCCATAAGTTCATGTAGAACGGCCTCCTCGGTGATCGTCGCCCCGATCTTGTCCCGCATAGCTTGGGTCGCGAGGTGATCGGCGCTTCTGTTCCAATCCCGTTTCACGTCCAATAGCTCGTGGTTGGGATAGTCTTTCAGTGCCTTCATCACCCGATCATTCAGCAACTTCAGCCGTGGTGCTTTACAGTCGATCTCCCCGGTGATCTGCCTTATCACTAGGTTGGAGTCACCACATATGATGATCCGCCCTTTCTTTTGAGATGATAGCAGATCAAGACATAGATGGAGCCCCGATATTCCGCCTCGTTGACCGTTATGTCAGGCGTGAAATCAGCGGCGGCTGCTACTATAGACCATTGTGGTAACTTCCACAGTATGGCCCTATAGGAGCCGACCTTCTTTTTCACGCTAGACGATCCGATCGAAACTCAAGACCAGGGGTTCCTCATCCCGATCGACGATCGGTGGCGGCAGCGAGATTGACTGTCGAGGTTGCTTCCTTGAGGCAATCGCCATCAAAGCCTCATCCACTTCAGACCGAGGGGTGATACTGGCAGCCAATGCGCCCAATATCTCTTCATCTCCCTTGGTGCACTTGACGACCTCGAGGGACCACTGTGACAAGATCGCTGACCATCTGCCGAGCCGACCGTCCATCCCATTGGCTGATAACAGCCAGGCCAACGTCGACTTTCTCGAAAGAACCTTTACAGATCGGCCGACCAGTAGGTTGTAGCACACATCAAAAATCCGTAGTTAAGCCAGAACTTCCTTTTTGACGATCCCATAGTTAACTTCGTTCGGCTTCAACGTCCGGCTCGTAAAAGTGACCGGATGGTATACACCATCATGTTCTTGCACTAGAGTGGCAGAAATGGCCCACTTACTATCGTACACAATGACGATCGGAATTTTTTTCCGGATCGAAGTGTCTGAAAATCGGTGCCGTCACCATCTTGACCTTCAGCATACCGAAAGCAACCTTTGCACGCTTCATGTGATCGTCTGCCTCCACCTGCGGAAAATCTGCGGGCAGATCAGAGTCGCAGCCATCCCGTAAAGTTGCCCGATCTTCTTCGCGCAACATATGGTAGTCGACTTCCCGGAGTTCGTACAGCACGGCCGCGTAAATCGTGAAGTCTTCAATGAAGCGGCTGTAGTAATTTAGGCTCGCTAGGAAGGACTACATTGCCTTCAGTAATCTGGGAAAGGGGAGGTTGCTCGGTGACTCCAGATCCTTGGGATTGGCCTCCAGCCCACTGATCGACACCATATGACCCAAATAGGCAACCTTGGATATGCCCCGAAACCTCTTCACAGCACTGATCGACAGGTTCCAGCGATCGCATGACTCCAACAACCGTTCGACCTTCTCGCACAGATCGCTCCATGACGAAGCAGGGATCAGAATGTCGTCGATATACTATCGCCTCCCCAGAACGTACGGTATCCTTTCCCGATCGAGTTCACCCTCTGCAAATACATCATGGTTTTCGGTGGGGTCCCGATCGGTACTGATCTTGAAGTGTCCATACAATGCGTTGTCGATCAGCCTCTGGTAGATCTGGGGCGCGTTCTTCAGACCGAACGGCATACGGTTCCACTCAAACAGACCGAACGGCGTAATAAATGCGGAGATCTCGCGATCCCGATCGGTCATCGAAACCACCCAAAATCCACTTTCCATGTCTAGTGAGCAATACCACAGAGTTTTGTCAAGGTCTTCTAGTAGATCGCTGATCAGCGGCATCGGGTACACCATAAGCTTGGTCAACCGATTTACCAACCAATAATCGATACACAACCTGATGTCGACGCCGTTCTTCTTGATCACAATCACGATCGGCGAGGCCCACGGCGAGGTCGACGGCTCTATGATCTTGGTGGCCAACAGTCCTTCAATAAGATCAGACAATTTTTTACGGTACTGTGGAGCCACACGTCGGCATCGTTAGGCGATCGGCTTGGCATCACCCACGTCGATGTCGCAGATCGCTCCGCGAGCAGCAGGGGGTAAGGCGTTGCCTTTCCCTATCAGCAGATGTTTCTTCTTCCATATGATCTTCTTTAGCTGATCGATCTGGTCGGTACTGTTGACATCCCGATCACCCACTTGCAGATCGTCCAAGGTGACTTCGGACGGATCGGCAGACACATTAGGGAGGACTACCATCTGGCTCTCCAGCTCCTGAATATATTGATCCCCGCCCTCATGTATACAAACCTGATCGTCTTCCGGGGCAATATCACCCAAACCGTTCTGATCGGTTGCACACTGCTGTTCCCGATCGGCGGGCTGCTCTTCAACGACATCGATCTGCTTAGGCGCGCCATCGTGGTCCGTCCCAGCAATCCCATGTTACCCTTTTTCTATTTCCGGCTCCGCTGTCGCCTGTTCTTGTGACGCCACCATGTTGACGAACCTTGGATCATCTGCTTGATGGTCCACCGTGTCCGGCGACTGCGGTGCCTTTCTTCGAATTAACATCTTCTTTGGGGTTACATATCTGGGTCGTTCCACCATAGGTGAGGTATCTTCTTCCACCGGTCCATCATCGCTGATCAGATCGGTGGTCGCTTGGTATGTCAAGTTCTGCCACTCAACATATCGTCTCGATCCAATCGAGACGAACCCCATCTTTCTTGGCACCTTCCCTTCCGCCAGCCACATGCCAACAATAGTAGTGTTGTAGAGCGTAAGCGGCTTGTCACCGATATTAGTGACTCGAACATAATCATATCGGCCGGCGCTCTTCACAAAGGTAGACACCCACCGATCGCCCCTGGTCACCCATAACTTCCTTGACCGAAAACCTTTGTCTACCGGGGTATCAGCGGATTGGCCGACTGGAATGGTGACGTCTTGGTCTCACCTGACCAGATCGGTGTGCGATCCGTATAGGGCCCGCCAGCTAACTGGATCTGGACCTCATCCGGGATCCATGAGACAGATAAAGGCGAATACCCGCCGGCACCATTAAATCCATGCCTAACAGGGCATCCTGACCGGCCAGCTTGCCAACCCAAGCGCTGAATAAGTAGACCAACGAACCCGATAGGATGATCTTCACGCGCGTCCTTCCTTCGGTCATGTAAGAGTTTTCACCAATTCCGATGAATTCTTGTCTCTGGGTGTCGTCTATACGACATCCGACCTTACGAGAAAAGGCGGAGTCGATAATAGAGACTTCGGCCCCAGAGTCGAACAACATCGTTGCCTTCTGGTTGTTTATCTTACCACAGGCTTTCGCCTGATTAAACCATTTGTCGGGCGCATGATACTTCCAGTATCCTCGAGACTCCCCAGGCAGCAGATCCAACTGCATGACCACCTTCGATCGGGAATATTCATCGGTCGTGAGATTGTAGACCGGATGATCCCGATCGACGCAATTGAGAATAGAACATGTATTGTCGGTTTTATTCTCCTTGACGACATATGCATAGATACCAAACGTAGATCGCTCGGCTCGATCCAGATTACAACCTGGCGAGCGTTATAGTTTAACATTTTCTCCACGTCAGGTGGAAGCATCCCCGCGTGCTTACCCGGCACATACCACTTGCGCATCGGATTGAAGAGCTCTTTGATCTTGCACTGGCCGGCCTCGTGGATCTCTCCACATGACTTGCACACGAAGAGGCAGTGATCGGTGGGGTGGCCGCGTCTTTCGCACTTCTTGCATATCAACTTCTTCCAGCAGTCCCCACCATCATGCTTGCTTGACCCGCAGTGAGAACACTTCTTGCGAGGTCGGTCCGGATCGGACTTGTTCCCACTCCTGCCATTCCGATCTGCCTGGTTAGGCGTCGACTGGTTCTTGGTGCAGGTTCCGTGACGAAAACGTGGCGATAAGGGTCCTCGTCTGACTCCCGACTGGACTGGACGCTACTTTCCTCTTCCGATCCAGTGCTGTTCTTCAGTCACGATCGCCTTAACAGCACGGTCCGATCTGGTCAGGGGACTCTTCACCGGGTCGGTCTGGGTCTTCGATATGTAGCGACCCGATCCAACGGCGACCTTCGCCATCATTCTGCGTGAGTGTTGCAGCGTCCGCAACGTCTGCTAGACTTCCCCCACATCTTTGAGGCGAAGCAGAGTGAGCTGATCTTCCAGCTCTTGGTCATCAAGGGTACTGATGTAGTGACCCACGTGCTCCATAGAGGCACCGGTCGGTGGGTTGCCTTCCTTTATCACTATCCCAGCGCGAATTGCAGCCACGTTCAAGCGGTGCAATTACTCAATCGGTGTCTCGTCTCCCCGCTTCTGCATATGATGGTATTTGTGGGCGGTAGAGAATCCGGAGTTGAAGTACTGCCCCTCAAATTCTGAACATAGCAGATCCCAGTCAGATCGAAAATCCCTACCCAACTGTTGGATCCAGTTCGCAGACGGTCCTTTCAGCAGATCCCTGAAGATCAGACACCGTTCATTTTTCGGTGTCTGATCCCGTAATAAAGCATACTTGACCCGACCAAACCACGATCTGGCTTTCTCCTCGTCGGCGTCCTTGCCAATGAAATCCTTGAGATCCGTGGTCGCAGCCATGCGAATGCGTGGGATCGCAGTAGATCCGAAATCAAAGGCGGTCCTAGAGGCTAGGTTAGCCCTGCGAGTTCTTCCCGCCCCTGATTCGTCTGACCCATAGTGGTCATCCGGATCGCCGATCAACTCCATGTAGAAACCGCTGTTCTTACTTTATAGACGCGGTCGGGCTGGCTGCGGCTTGCGTCTTCCTCTGCCAACTGGTTTGCCACATTGGGTAGCCTTATCCGTTGATGCCACTGACTCCATATCAACATCCCGGCAAATATTGACATTTTGCCGGGCAGATCAGCCCTGGGCATGCGGGCGCGGAGGCGATCGGCATCGGTCTCCCATGAAACGCTCCATCATTGCCTCAAACATGGCTTGGATGTTAGCTTGGGTCATGGGCAGCGTGTTCGCATCCTCCTTTGGAGGTGCTGAAACCTGTGGGGGCTCCTGGGGCCCCGACCGGCATGCAGCCCCATGCTGCCGCACGTCCTTTTTATGCTCCCATGGGGTATGATCCGCCCCCATGGTCATCCGCTCAACACCGACCTTCAACTCCGATGATCTATTAGAGGCAGTTGGAGACTGATACAGCGACTTCTCATCGGAGCACCCATCATCGTATGCTGCCGTGGCCTCAGCGGCCTTCAATGCCACGGTGGGAGTTGGGCGGTGAACCGCCCCCACCAACGTCACCAAGTGATCATGGAGGGTCGACAACTCCAGCTTCCAAGTGTCCAGATCGAACAGTTTCTGCAAGTTGGCGAGGTTTTGCACTTTTATGCCGACCTCAGCCAACATCACCAGCAGGTTCTTCACCAATAGCAACGGCCGATCGCTTTGGATCGGCTCGGTGGTGGGTCCGAGAAGGCGATCGGGGATCTGAAGGTTTAAGATCCGAATGACCTGGTCTTCACGAGTAAATCGCTTTAACTCGTGGATGTAATACATCCTGGTCAGGTCTTCTTCCTTGATAACCCCATACCCGACCTGCGACTTTTCTTCCAAGTCGTCTTCATCGTATGGCATTCTGAGCCTCTGCTTGGGGACCTTGAGAAAATGGATAGGATCGTTCCGATCAGCATTCAAGTCGTTTTCATCTTTTATCTTTTCATCAAAACGTTCATTTAAATGCATAGGATCAGGACTTTTGTCCTGATCCTTTCCGGAACTATAGAAAGACTTGCTATAGTCCCGATCGGTTCCGGTGGGAGCCTTATGGGGAGGAAAAAACTTATTAATCCCGATCTGGTCCTCCACCCGGCCAGATCGGACATAGCCATCCTTATCGACAACGAGAACATAAGGCGATAGCCGTTCCTTATGTCCTCTCCAGAACGATTCCACATTTAACTCGTTATAATCGATTCCTCGCGAGATATAATCTCGGTGATATCCACGATCACCAAGTGATCCGGGCACGCACCATTGTGGTGGAGTCAAGTTCAAAATCGAACACCGTACTGTCGAGAACCTGACCACCATCGTGCCCAGCCTTCCAACTGACGGGGGGGGGTACCCCGCGAACCTTCGCCTACGATGCGATCTGATCGTCCGCTGCTAGCAGACGACCGATCATCAGCATAGGACGCCTGGTACGATTCGTTCGTCATTTCACTTTGTGTACCCGATGGAATGGGCTGGTTACACACTCGGTGGATCGGTGCTGGGAATTGATGTGAGGTTTAAAAACGTGAGACCGTGCTGGGTAGTGTACCCTGGGCGGAACTCTTCACCCTGGGTACGGGCAGACCAGTTATACTCCAAGTAAATATACTTCAAAGGGCATATCGATTAACCGATCGTAGAGCCCAACCAATACGATAATAAAAGTCCAATACTCCAATATAGAGATCCAATGAGAACGTGATAAACTCCACGAACGATATCTCCGCGTAACTATCCAATAACTTGATTACACGTTCCAAACGTGTGTAACTTGTGAAGCCGACAAATACGTACTCCCGTCGAGGGACTTCCGGCGGACCATGTGCGTCTGTGACGCGTCCCGGCCGGGTATAACAAGCTAGAGGGGATTACTCGACCCTCTGCTTCCAAACACTCTGCGGCGTGAAAAGGCGACTGATGTACAGTGCGAAGATGCTAACGACTTCTTGTTGAGTGTTAAAGGCCAAAAATTAACGACTAACCAAAACTATCTCCCTACGGTCCCCAATATGTACACACATGAAAATATGTAAGTACACGAAATATCATGTGACTTACAAAAATCCGTGTTCTGTGACACCCCTCGCACACGATAGGCTTAAAAGTCTCCTTGATTTCCACCAATCCGATCGCCGATAAGCCGATCGGAGTGCTGCTGGAACAAAGCGACCAAAATTCTTGAGTCCGCTTCGCCACAATATCACGTGGAGTACCGAGTATTAGTGAAGTGGATACAAGTGGAGTTATTTCGATTATTGTTGTATAGTTTTTGATAAATTGATTACGCATATTCACGTGGAGACTATACATAGGAAAAGTGAAGTATACATAGGTGTGTTAAGACTACATTATGACGAAAGGTAAGTATTCACAACAACAGATGCATCTGCTGCTCTGATATACAAACAACAAACAAGATCGCACCTTCTGGGATAATTCGACCCACTATACTCACTAAGTTATTTCATCGGAACATACCGTGTTCCTGATATGCTGAATGTGTTGAGGTAGGATACACGCTCTCTTCCCTAGGATATACTCCATACTGGGATCCAATATAGGACACTTGTGACGGAATTGTTTCGGTCATAGCTTAATGTTCTGTACTCCCTCTTTCAATCCATCTACTCATTTGGGAATGCTCTGGACGTAAATCTGCAGCGACATCAGTCCCCTATTCTTAAATAGCTTCGGACCACTCACTATCTGTAATTATTCTCTAATTACTCCCTTATTTGTAAATTACCGATTAAATGAAACAGATCTTGTAAAAATGTAAATGATTTAATTGTACGATGAAATCTCCTTTCAATTCCGTAAAGAGTGCGGAATCGGATTCTCAATGAATTTAGGAATATATAACCCGCCTTTATCTTTCGGGACAACTAAGTGTACGATGATATTCCAGCGTAAATATTATTAATTCTTATGGAGTCCCATTACACCACCCCCACCTAAGGCAGTTGGACCATGACCTTATGGCCAATCGGAGGTGGCAATTGTTGGTCAATGAATTTTAATCCAAAATAAAAAACGCTTTATCTGCATCAGAATGAGCACGGCGTGCTGGTGAAATCAGACTTGTGAGTTTGACGTCATAATTTGAGGCGCGATCCGGGCGCTGTAGCGCTAAAGTAGACGCAGCAACTAAAGTGGAGACAACTAAACCTCTGCTGCATATGTTGCTAAGGAAACATACAAAGCAGATAGTAGAGTCTCTTTCTCGTTGTTCCTCTTTCCGGCCGCCTTAGCTTGCTTTAATTATTTCCCCTGCACAGACGAGCGCTGTAGTTTATATCTTTTCTGCATCGTTTGTGGTAGCATTGCGGCACGACATTCATCGTGTACCACTGTCAAATAAGTAAAAATGCTTCTTTCCGCTTCATCGACTTATGACATAAACAGCCAGTGATGTACGCGATGTCCTTTCTTCTTGCACTTCGGGCATACCCGACGTATCCAGCAGCTTCAACCATCGTTTTTACCTGATCCACAATGTCAATATCCCTTAAACCTGCGTAGAAAATTTTAACAAGCTTACAGTCTGCCGCAAAAGAATTACAAAGATTTATTGATATAAAACATTATTTAAATATTTGGAATTTTTTAAATTTGAGATTTTTAAATTCATATTTATTAACAATTTATTTTGAACCAAAAATTACATAACTAATTAGCATACATATTGGAATCAAGAATGTTGTTAAAATTATAAAAAATAATGAAATACGATCAATACCTAAATAAAAATTAATATTAAATTGACTAATCCATTCAATTTTAAATAAATATTGAAATTTGATGTCGATAAAATATGATATAAAATATCATTTTAATAAATTTAAAACACCATCAGGTATTTGTAGTATTAAATTATCGATTTTTTAAAATCATTTAAAAATGAGAAAATAGACAGAATGGGTCGGTTTTTCACGGAAATTCACAGAATGGGTCGGTTTTACTGTTACTGCCAGCTTGAAACCTGTCAAACACGATAGTTTCTAACATTCTGGCACTACGTTCTTCATCAACTTGAAGGTTACTGAGTCACTGTCGCTTTGAATCCTTAATCTCCAACTAGAGAAGCAAGTACCAATAGGTAGATCATTGACATCAAATGCTATATTCTCGGGAGAGAACTTGAACCAAATCAGAGACTACTCAAAGTTAAGTTTGGCAAGGGCAATTAGAGAATGTATCACTACGAGCTATTGACTTTACAAGATGTTGAATGCTTTGTCCCTCTGGACAAGGGTACGTCACTTGACCCTGGAAGCGATCTTTGCATCTATCCCTTCTATAATCTCGGATCAGTCATTCTTGCGTGCAGCTTCAATATGTGGTTACCGGCAATTCCTCGTCCCAGGTTTTAATCATTCGAAGACAATTGCAGATACCACGGTACGGAGAGTCATACGCCTTGATATTGAGCAAACTACATGCATGCGTGGCGGAGGCTTTTACTTGTCCCATGACCCTCTGATATATGTTGCAATAACGACTTAGGATAACCGCTACTTCTGCAGGACAACTTGTGGTATATTTCATCCCGATGCATTTTCAGTATCAGATGCTACGACGTTGCAAGGTTAAAAGACTCAAATTAACTAACCAGATGGATACTACTATTGATAGAGAGAGAAGACCCGGATTACGAGGCTATTTACAATGGGTATAGATTTGATGTCGGGAGAATATGCAGTGCAGCAAGCGAGTTTGACGAGAGAAAGTTTACTTAGGGGAATCTAGGAAGAAAAGGAAGAAGCATGGACTTACGCATTGATGGTTATACTATGATTGACACTTATTGGTTTTTAGATGAGGTTCACAGGAGCGATTATAAAAGTCTTGGTGTCGACGCTAAAGTTCGTTCTCGCTCAGTTTTCATCCTTCTTGGGAAAAGGTTTAACGGAATGGAATCCTGAATCCGGGGATATCGGGGCGGTTAGGGAAAAATAGGAAAAAACAGGTTGAAGCTGGCAGTAACAGTAAAACCGACCCATTCTGTGTATTTTCTCTTTAAATATATATATATTAATTAAAACAACAAAAAATACCAGAAATATGTTATTTCCTAAAAAAATAAATATAAAAAAACAATTTAAAGGTAAACAAAAAACAATTTAAAATTAATAAAAAATTAAAAATTTTATAGTGTTTAAGAAGAATAAATATTAACATTTTTTTTCTTCTTAAACACTATAAACTTTTTTTTTAATTTTTTATTAAGTGGGATAAACTGAGAGATCTCGGGTGTTCCAGGTTCATCACGTCGATGAACGGTTCGACGACCCCCCGTCATAATCTCGGCCGTGAATAAGCGAAATTAAGCCTATCGACCGCTGTCATCCTAATCTTATTCTCCACTGCTGTCTTGTCTAGGGCTCAAAGCTGGACGAGCCGCCCCTGTTTCGCCAATGTTGGAGATAGGTTTGTGCCGGTGTTGACGATACCCATAGATACCTAGTTGGGTTGCTTTTTGTTGAGTTGCCATGATTGGAGGATCTCTTCCAGGTCTCTAATATACGCCAGCCTCAACAACATTATATTCCTATCAAATCATGATAACCCAAGGCTGTAATAAAGCGCACACGTCTTGCTACGACTGGCCTGTCTTTGATCGGTAGTTTAGCACGCATTTTTTTGACATTTAGTTGGTGCAGGTATTTAAATGGTGCTTAATCGGCCCTTTTTCATGTTCATTATACAGGAGCTCCACTACCTCAACCATAGATCTCATATTATTGACCAAAGGCCTTCAAATCGTTCAATGTAGCTCACCAGTTTTAGAACCATTAACGTGCAAGTTATTCTGTAAATCACCTAAATAACAGACATCTTTATTGATCAGTAACCTGATCACGAATGAAGGCGTATTTGAAGTTATCCAACCGAAATCATGCTTGATCTACATCCACCTGCTTTAAAGAACGCTTTTAAGTCACTGACATCCAAAAAGCAGTGGTGTGCGGTATCGATTTTAAGGTTCGGTATGGTATTTCTAGGTGAATACCGAAAATAGATGGAGGGGGTATGGTATTAGGTATATGATACCGATTTTCAAATCAACGCAATCGGTATTAGGGTATTGCTACCGGATTTTGCCTCAAGGGTACTGTGGTGAAGTGTACCACAAATTCGGTCACTTTTGGAGACTTGATATTATTATATTAATTTAGTTAGTTACTATACTATGGACCTTTCTCTTATATCGATACTTGGATGGTCAATTTTGATGTCAAAAAAATCCGATGCGAGTGGTGCCTGGTGCGGGTTCTACGTCGTCGCTACGGCGGGAATCTTTCGCTTCTCTTCCCCGCACCAACAAGGTCGTGTTGATTAGCGGAATTCGGCTCTAATCGGGATGATTCCATCTCAATGTCTCGCCAAAGGTACTGATCGATCTTTCCTCTCGTCCAAAAGCCTTAGTGTGACTCCTACCGACCCTGTGTGCAGTGGTTAAGGCGCCACCACGGGACTGGGAGATCGCGGGTTCGAGTCCCGCGGTGGACAAGAATATAAGTTCGGGTAGAGTCGGGGTACAAGTGTAATGAAGAGGCCCTTACAGCACGCGCTAGACATGGCATACACCTATCTCGATTAAATGGGAGGTTCTCTAATATCTCTTAGTGTGACTCCTATTTATGTGGGACACGTAAGATTAGATGGATCCGAAATTTGCGGTTTTAACGGTGGCACGTATGTTTGGTGTTGAAAGTTGTTTCTGTCCATCGTAGCACAGTAGTGTAGGAAACTTGAGGTCGTAGATGCTTGATAACAACACTAATATAACGAAGCCGTCTCAAGTCAATATCTCAGCAACCAATTACAGCTAGGTTGCGAGAATGACACCCTTAGAAAGATCGTAGTGTGTTTGCGAAGTAGATTGAGCCAGGGACTTGTTCAATGGAATGTTTATTGAGAAGTGAGTAGCTAGCCTAACATGAATATGCATAAGGCGTTGAAGGTATAGTAAACCTTCAACAGCTGTTGTGTTACCTACATTGCTTATCAGTGCAAAAATAGGCAGTACTCAGAACCGAGTACGGATGCCGTATTGTTAGTAACTAAAAAGAAATACAGATTGTAACTAAAATTTACCCTGCCTAATTTTAGTAATCAAAGTATACAGACTATTTTTAACACTCCTCCTCAATGTGTATTTCGAAAAATCACACATGTTGAAGGCAGAGCGCGGCGCGTAGCTCTTCAAACCACGAATCAGGTAAAGCCTTGGTAAGTCCATCAGCGAGCATATCTTTAGTCGAAACGTAGGTAGCCTCGATAAGTCCAGCCTCTAACTTAGAGATAATAAACTGCACTCGAATGTCCACGTGCTTCATTTTTGAGCTTGTTTCGTCGCCCTTGAAAATATTGATCGCTTCTTGGTTATCCATGCAAAGTTGCATGGGTAGCTTCATCTTGACTTGTACTTCCTCAATGAGTTCTTTAAAGCCCAGTAACGTAGCCACGTTTGTCGAAGCCGCATAATATTCTACCTCCATAGTCGATAATGACACGGCACCTTGTTTCTTGCAAAGCCAAGCAACCAAAACGCCATCGACAAAGATGAGTCCACCTGAGGTTGACTTTCTGTCACTCTTGGTACCTCCGTAATCTGCATCGCTGTAGGCCTTGATGCTCAACTCGTTGCTCCCCACCTCATCGCTCCCCATACAAAACTTAAGATAATTTGTACCCTTAAGGTAGCGCAAAATCTTCTTGGCAAGCTGCCAATCTGCAATGGTGGGGGCATGAGTACGTCGAGTAGTCTTGTGAACGGCGTACACGATGTCGGGTCTGGTGCAGCGCGCGATCCAGAGCAAGCTGCCGACCAAATACTGGAAATCCTTGATTGTCGTTAATCCAGTACTTTTCAATGCTTTGCTTGGTTGAAGCGATAAATCCTCGTAATCCGGGCCGATTGGAGTGAGCACCGGGTTAGCACCTTCCATCTTGAAATCTTTGATGATAGCATTAATAAATACTTCTTGATCCAACTTGAATCCAGAGTTTTCATCGAACGTCACTCGCATACCGAGGAACTTGGATACTTTGCCGAGGTTTTTAATCTCGAGGAACTTCAGGTCTTCAAAAAAACTGCTCGACCAGCTCCTCCTGAGTACCAGTCACTAATAGATCATCAACATAGATGTCTACTATAACGGTTTCACCATTTAAGTGCTTGAAGTACAAACACATGTCCGTCAAGCACTGCGAAAATTTCAAATCCAGTAATTTCCCGTGAATCAGACGATTATATAGTCGTCCTGCCTGTTTAAGACCGTAAAACGTCTTCTTGAGCTTCAACACTTTATTTCCTTGAAATTCTAGAACGTCCTCGCTTGACTTCAATTGCATACCTTGGGGGTGAACAGAAAAATATCGTGTTCATTTTCCTCGGCCTTAACATAGGCTTTCGGAATATCCCCGTGCCTCGCAGGTACCTTCCACTAGGTTGATAGAGCCAAAACCAACTTCAAAGTGTTCATGTCTATAACGGAGGCAAACGTTAAGTTATAATTAATACCAAAACGTTGCTCGTTGCCACATGCAACGAGTGCCTTGAACCTTTCGATTTCACCATCTTGATACAGCTTGGTCTTGAAGACCCACTTGGTGTGGAGAGGTCGACAATCTTGAGGCTTGTCAACGATCCTCCAAACTTCGTTTCGATCCAGGGCAATAAGATCCTCCTGAATTGCAATTGTCCACTTGTCCTTGTTGAGGAACGTCATAGCTTCATTGAAGTTTTTGGGTCCATTTCGGTGATGAAATGTCCAACCCATCATCCTCGACTGCACTTGTAATTTCAATCGTATCTTGGTCATTTTTAGCTTAATCTTCATGCTTGTTCTTTGAAACCCCTCGTGTAACGCAGCGCTTGCGTTGTAAGCTTTTTTTTGCGCGCCTTCATCTTATTGGGTCTTGGAGCAGTAGTCGCATCCTCCCCGATTGGCGATCTTCCATCATACTCTGTTGAAGTTGTTGATTTTGATCCGGGGTCAGAGTTTCAACGTTTTTGATATGTTGTGTAACAACAACCTTACGCTCACTCTTAAGGTAAATCTTAATCCCCTTAACCTCTTCGCTCTTTCCAACCACAACCGCAATCTGAACACGATGAGCTAGTGAATCCATTCCAGGATTTCTATACACAGTGCAAATCGAACCGAAAGCGACAATTTCGCTACGGTTGGGTTGCTTGCTCGTAAGCACCTCCAAATGTGATTGGCGTCGAATATTTGAATTGCTTAGGCTGCGGTTCAATATATACGCAGTATATTGAACCGCATCGCCCCCAAAGTAAGTGGCAATCCATTAGCAAACAGCATGCACCTTGCCATGTTCATAACCGTGCGGTGCATACGTTCTGCTTTTCCATTGCTCGACTGGTTGTTGGCTTCACTTATCTGTCGCTAAACATAATTATGCATGCAGAAAACATCCATGTTTTTATACTCTTACCCTCCACCGGTACGTAGTATATCTGTAACGGGGTTACATTCGAGTTACATTCAGTGTTGGTGTACATGAGTACACTACGGTTGAGGTCACTATTGACCGGTTTAAAAGGTTTCGAACCTTTGGTTATTTTAACCAATGAGGGCATGAGCCCTTGGGTGGTGGTGTGTCAGCCATCCACGTGTCGGTACACAGGTGTGTACATTACATTTTAGCTAGGTACGAATTGGGTATATTCTACTTAGTATTCCATATAGTTTACATTAGTTTAAATTAATTTAGGCTAATTACATATTAAATATATTCAGTTTACATTTCACTCTAAAGAACAGACGCGCGACCTCGACCGGTCGCGCGTGCAGTGAGTTTCATAGGTAAGAGGGAGCCCTCCCTTTACTTACACCCCGTAAAGGGAACACAGCCGTTAAGGATACGTAGTAAACCAACTTGGGAATCTTGGCCCCGAGTAGGAGATCTCTCCTATTAAGCCCTTTATAAGGGCGTATCGGCTAAGTAGCGGTAGATATCGCTTTAAGGAAGAGTCTTCCTCTGTGCGCAAGCCGCACCGTGCGTATACGCACCGGCTACACAGGGTGCCCCTGTTGAGAACCTCCGCGATGTTCCTTTCGTTCTTTCTCCGGGAGAAAGTGCCGATGACGCAGAGAAGAAGTTCCGCACTTGGGCGGAAGGGGAGAAGCTTCTCCCCAGCTTCGATGAGCTGCATGACAGCTATTCCCGTCGAGGCATTTGGGTGGAGAGGGTGTTGCGCCTTACATTTGCCAAAGCTAAGGCGATGGAGCAACTACGTGCTCCGTATCGCACGCGCTACGCCAGCGCCCCTGTCTCCACCCTGGTGCCCGGAGACAGTGTGGTCGCCACATCTGCCTCCGGCCAACTCCCACTTATTGGGAGTGAAGAGGCTTCTCATGCCCCTCTGGTCGTTGACCTACAGCGGGATTCTCCCGCTCAAAAGCGTCAACGACGTCGCGGAAATCCTGCCGTAGGGGAGTCTCGAACTCCCATGAACTCTGTGAGTGTGGATAACCTTTCCACTTCACCAGATACTGGGTTTGACCCCGATGATGGCGCAGCGCCATCAGCCGCTCCACATGAAAGTGTGGAGTACTCTCCGCATCGAGCATTGGAGGAGGAGGTCGCACAATTGCGACGTGAGATTCGCGCGCGCTGTGATCGACACAGCCTTCGCATCCATGATCTCCACTAGGGGATCCGCGATGAGCGGGATGCCACTGATCGCTTCGAGAGGCGGATTCCCTCTCTTGAGACGACCGTTGCGGAGCTTCGTGGTCGCATTTTAGCCCTTTAGGGATTCCTTCGCCCTGCGGTGCCTTACGGCTATCCGCCTTTCCACCCCCTCCAGGAGGGGCCCCGCCTCTGGGTCCTGGTATGGCTTAAGCATACCGACATAAAAGGTTGGATGCGTACGCATCGCCTTCGGGATGTCTAAGGTATACGACAAGCCCTTTCGGGCTAACACCTTAAACGGGCCCACAAACCTGGGGCGCAGTTTATTGCGCAACACATTTGAAACTGCATGTGTAGGAAGATTTTTAGCGTTTAATAAAACACTTTCTCCTACTCTGTATACCTTTTTGTTACGCCTTCCCTTTCGGTCAGCTTGCTCCTCATGCTTGTCTTGGCTTTCCGCCATGGCATCGCAGACGTGTCGTAAGACACTGAGGCACGTCGATAAAAACTTATCGATGTGCTTTCGCACAGATACAGAGCTGACATCGGGGAATCCTCCCCCCTCAAGCCCTGGGCCACGCACACGTGGCGTTAACGGAACCCTCGGATTCACCAATCCGTTCACGTAAAACGGGGTAAACCCCGTAGATGCATGTACCGAATTGTTGATAGCAAATTCAACCATCGGAAGCATCTCACTCCAACTCTTTGGAGAATCCGGCCATAAACTCTGGAGAATGTCCTCCACAACGCAATTAACGCGTTCCGTCTGACCGTCCGTCTGCGGATGATCCGCAGTGGACATGAGGAGCTTGGTGCCTAGCACCTTAAACAACGCTCCCCAGAATTGTCCCGTAAATCGGGGATCCCGATCCGACACAACGGAATCGGGTAGACCATGTTGTCGAAAGACACGGTCTAGGAACACTTTTGCTGTTCCTTGTCCATCTATGGACTCTGGCACCGCCGCCAGGTGAGCCATCTTGCTCAAACGGTCTACAAAGACCAATATGCCGGTGTTCCCGGCCTTATCCTTCGGAAAACCGAAGATAAAATCCATACTAATGGATTTCCAACACTCCGTTGGGACCAATAAGCTCTCCAAAGGCGCAGCTGAACTTGCAGAGGGTTTAACCCTCTGACACGTCTCACAGGTGCGTATATACGCACCGACCCACTTATACATATTGGTCCACCAATACAAAGCGCTTAAAGCGCTGTAGGTCTTATCCCGACCTAAATGACCCCCGGTAGGGCGTCATGTGCCTCAAAGAGGACTCTATACTTCAGTTCCTCATCATGAGGAACAACCACCCGCGGAGTGTCCTCCGCGCTCGTGCTATAATATAGCAAACCGTCACAATAACTGTAACGGTGTAACCGAGCTCTAGCTCGACTTGACAGGGTTGGCTCAGACGAGCCAAGTCCCTTGTCACCCAATGCGCTGATAAGCGCCGTACACTGTGGGTCTTTCTCATACGCATGGCGTATGAGATCCACCACAGACGTGGTGACGAATGTCGCGTGAGCGAGCTCGTAATCGGGACGACGCGACAACGCGTCTGCAAGCACGTTCTGCTTGCCAGGTTTATACTTAACCTCAAAGTTGTACTCCGCAAAGAAGGAGAGCCAGAGGGCGATACGTTGCGAGAGATGAGGCGACTTTGTCGTTGTCCGTAAGGACGCGTGGTCAGTATAAACCACGAACGGCTTTGAGCCGAGTAGGTGAACCCTACATTTGACAAGAGCATACTTCATTGCAAGTAGATCCTTGTCATAAACGGGATAATTCCGTTCTGCAGCTTTAAGCTGCCTCGACTCAAACGCAATTACGCGTTCCCTTCCTGCATCGTCTGCTTGTAACAAAGCACATCCGATTGCGAAATCGGAGGCGTCGCAGACGACACTAAATGGTTTCCCAGGGTCTGGGAGAGCAAGAACGGGAGCTTTTAACAAGCTCCCCTTAACCGCTTCAAAAGCGTTTTGGTGTTCAGTTCCCCAACACCAATCAACATCCTTCTTAAGAAGGTCGGTCAATGGCTTCGCCATTTCAGCGTATTTCTCGCTGTACTTGTGGAGATAGTTGGCTAATCCAAGTCACTTCCGTAAATCTATAAGATTTACAGGCGAAGGCCACTCCACAATGGCTTTCACCTTCGCGGGATCCGCCCGCACTCCATCCTTACCGATGAAGCATCCGAGGAAAGGAATTTCCTCAGCACCAAAGATACACTTGGATGCGTTTGCATATAACTTATGCTCTCGCATACATTCGAGCACTGATCGAAGGTTTATCAGATGCGTCTGAACATCAGACGAGTCGCCTTCCGCACGACTATGGACGAATATATCGTCGAAGTACGTCTGAGCATACTTCCTATGAGGGCGGAAGAGTTGATTCACCAAGCGATTGAAAGTCGCTGGTGCATTTGAAATCCCTTGTGGCATAACAAGCCACCCCCACAGCATGCCACTAGTCGTGCTAACCTCTGTCAGAGGAATATCGGACGCTCGCATGAGCACCTGATAATACCCGTCCACCAGATCTAAGGCACTGTACACAGTACAGCCCGCCATATTGTTATGGAGGATATCCTTCCGAGGAATCGGAGTCTGCATGGGTACAGTAGCTGAATTCAGCTTGTTATACGCATGCACAATGCGCCACTTTCCGTTCGGTTTACGAACACAAAAAGTGGGAGATGAGTGGGGAGACTTACTCTCCCGTACCATCCCTTCCTCTTCTTTCCCCTTGAAGAATGCGTCGATGACGTCGCATTGTTCCTTGGGGAGAGCCACTGCCTAGTGACGCAGTATTTGGTTCTGGGAACCAAATCAATTTCATGTCGGACTCCCCGATCCGGTGGTAACCCCATCGGCGGGTTGTCACTAATGACATATCCAAATCCTTTAGTAAGGAATGGTAGGGGTCCTCAGGATCCGCGAGGATCTTGAGGCCGCTTCGGGCATTTAATGCCGGTTTGGTTTTCACCAAAACTGACTCGTCCATCGTGGATGAGGAGCTCAACTCCTCTTCCGGACGTAATACGACAACCTCGTCGATTTCATCTGCTTTTACAGCAGTCTCAAACTCGTTGAAGGACATCTCCTCCAACGACAACAGTTCGCCTACCCCAGGCAACCGTTCCAGGCTTACGCCTTCTGTGACAACACCTGTCACACTATTCAGCATCCTGTAGCACTGCTGACTACTGGCCTCGGGACTCATCCCGAGACCCAGATGGGGGGAGTCAATTGCCCCATCTATTGGAAGCGCCACGCGCCTATCCATTAGAGGTCTCTACCTCTACCACCGGTGACCCACCGGTCTCACCTATAACGGCGTAGTCGGAATCATTTCCGACGTGCGAAAGAGACAAACTTCGGGTCTCTTCGCTTGGAAGCGACTCGCGCTTAACCACAGGGGTCTCTACCCCTACCACTGGAGTTACCACAGGTAACCCACCAGTCTCGCCTATGACGGCGTGGTCGGTATCATTTCCAACGTGCAAAAGAGACGAACTACGGGTCTCTTTGCGTGGAAGAGCCTCGCGCTTAACCACATGGGTCTCTACCCCTACCACTGGAGTTACCACAGGTAACTCACCAGTCTCGCCGTTCACGGCGTGGGGATTAACCTCCGAATCCCCCTCGTTAAGGAACTCTTCCTTAACGCCATTGGGAATGATCATTTCAGACATCCCAATCTCTGGCATCTCACGCCAGAATCGCTTTTGCGATCGAGCAAAGGTGGGTTCATGACTCGCCAATGCTTCACCCGACCGCGGGTGCGGTGAGCCAATGGACTTATACTTCCAGTCTATCCATGGCTCGTGGCGTTCCAGCCACTTCATGCCCAGAATGAAGTCATACCGCGAGTCCAAATCCAGGACTAGGCAACGTTCTAAGGTGTCGAAGTCTGCAAACTTCAGCTTAAGGTCAATCGAGACCTTGGGTACAGAAACCTGTACGCCCGTCGCAAGACGGACCGTGCAAACGTCACGAGAACGTGCCTCTAGGGCCTCGGCATACAGCCGACTCGTCACAACAGAATCCCGTCTGACATAATTTTCAGACGCTCCAGAGTCTATCAAGACTCTCCAAGGCCTATCAAAGCCTTTCACGTCCGCAAGGACTACCAGCAAACCTGGCTGGTACACCAACTCGGTGCTAGAAAGCACCGCTTCCCTTGGGGATTTGTGCTGTCGTCCCCTACCCTGGGGCTTAACAGCACTGAGGGGTCCCCCCAGTAGGGCGCCCCGCACCTACTGGGAGCCGTCGTTTCCCGACGGCTTGGACAAGGGCTTTTTCCCCATCCTTGGTCCCTTGTAGCGAGTGTCTCGCTGGGGATTTTTCGGAAATCTGTTCTTCCGATGATCCATGCTCCCCACAGGAAGCATCTCAGCGGCCCACGCCGCTGCAACATAGCCAAGAGCTCTGTTTCGAAGCTCTGTGAAAAAGAGTCCGAATGACTCTTAGCGGGAGGTTTCTCCTCCGCTTCGACCTGAGTCAGGTCCATGGGTTCGGGACCCACCTTAGAGGAACGGAAGTTCCTCTCGGCGTTGAACTCCATCTTGAATGCCTCTTCCAGGGATTCGGGTCGGCATCGGAACAATTCCGAACGTGCTGACCCTTCTCTCAGGCCTCCCATGAAGACGGGGATGGACACATCGTCCGAATACGCTTTCGCGTACATCCCTGCCAACAGGGTCTTAAGCTCCTGGATATAAACCTCCAGGTCCTTAGTGCCTTGACGGCACCTCAGGAACGCCAGTTCATTCTGGAAAACCAGATCAGGCGTTGCGTACATGTCCATAAGCTTCTGCTTAAGGACCTTCCGTGTTGGAAACACGTCCTTGACTGATTCCGAGCATGTAAACGCCCATGTACGGCTTTGCCCGTAAGATGGGTCAATTCAAGTCCCACTTGCAAGTGATCAGCGGTCATGTTCGCTGTGGCGAAGGCCGTTTCGACCTCTCGCAACCAAACATAAAGGTTGTCACCCTTCTCTCCGGTTAATTCCTTTATCTTAAACGATAATGGAGGGCGCACCCCCGTGGAATGACCTACACCACAACTAGCCTCATGAGCGATGAGGGAATTTACCCTTGCCTTTACGGCCTCAAGGCCTTGCTCCACTAGGAGCTTCATACTTTCTTCCCCCGTTAAGGGTAACAGCCTTTTAAAGGCTTCCTGTTGGACGAGGGTCAAAGTATCCCAATCGTCTTGATTCATCCTTTGCAGAGGATGTCTAGTCTACCAACACAGGTGTTGGATTGACTACAAGTGCTACCAGATGTAGCCGGTGCGTATACGCACGGTGCGGCTAGCGCACAGAGAAAGGCTTTCCTTAAAGCGGCGTTCGCCGCTACTTAGCCGATACGCCCTTATTAAGGTCTTAGTAGGAGAGAGCTCTCGTACTCGGGGCCAAGATTCCCGGGTTAGTTTACTCTAGCCTTTACTAGTGCCTTAACGGCAAGGCTCCCTTACAAAGGGTGTAGCTAAGGGGAGGGCTACCTTTTCGCTACGGCACTCACTACACGCACGACCGGTCGAGGTCGTGCGTCTGTACTAAGGAGTGGAAAGTAAACTGAATATATTGAATATGTAATTATTTAAACTAATATAAACTATATGTAACACTAAGTAGAATATTCCTAATTCGTACCTAGCTAAAATGTGGTGTACACACCTGTGTACTGACACGTGGAAGGCTGACACACCACCACACCAAGGGCCCATGCCCTGATTGGTTAAAATATCCAAAGGATCGAAACCTTTCAACCCGGCCAATACTGGCCTCAACCGTGGTGTACTCATGTACACCAACACTCAGTGTTACCCGAATGTAACCCCGTTACACCCTGTGCCTGCCTGTCTAAGCGCTCTCGATATGAGACGCTAGTGAACTGCTTTTTTGTAAGCAGTTGTTGCCGGAGTTTCTCACGGCGTTCAAGTTGATACGGCTGTTCAGCCGCGGTGCCAGGGGTATAGGACGCTAAACCAGCCCTTACCAAACGCCTGGCTCACCTTGGAAGTTCACGAGGACCATCAAAACTATAAGCCGCCCTTGGCAGGCGTTTGGGGGCGCGCAACGCAGCCCTTAGTGCCTGTGCGGCAAGTTGGGTGTCTTGAGCTGCGTCTAGCTCATTAGTGACGATCGCCTTTGGCGATTCGGATGTATCATCCGATATGGGCAGGGGTGGCGCACTGGTTAGTGCATTTTCCTCACGTGTGGGGGAGGGATTAGGCTGCCGACAACGCCGTTCGGCGCTGTCGGAGCGGCTCACCATTGGGGAGGTATCCCCAAAGGCATCCACTTCCGAGTCCTCGGAGTAGTCTACCTCTTCTAGAGGAGACGCCATCGCACCACTGGAGGTGTACATATGGATGGCCAGGGGAACTGGCGTTGGAGTTCTCCAACAAAATTTTGATTATTGCGTAAGCAATAGTCTTGATGGGGGAGGATGTAACGGGGTTACATTCGGGTAACACTGAGTGTTGGTGTACATGAGTACACCACGGTTGAGTCCAGTATTGGCCGGGTTGAAAGGTTTCGAACCTTTAGTTATTTTAACCAATGAGGGCATGAGCCCTTGGGTGGTGGTGTGTCAGCCATCCACGTGTCGGTACACAGGTGTGTACATTACATTTTAGCTAGGTACGAATTGGGTATATTCTACTTAGTATTCCATATAGTTTACATTAGTTTACATTAATTTAGGCTAATTACATATTAAATATATTCAGTTTACATTTCACTCTAAAGAGCAGACGCGCGACCTCGACCGGTCGCGCGTGCAGTGAGTGTCGTAGGTAAGAGGAAGCCCTCCCTTTACTTACACCCCGTAAAGGGAACACAGCCGTTAAGGCTACGTAGTAAACCAACCCGGAAATCTTGGTCCCGAGTAGGAGATCTCTCCTACTAAGCCCTTTATAAGGGCTTATCGGCTAAGTAGCGGTAGATACCGCTTTAAGGAAGAGTCTTCCTCTGTGCGCTAGCCGCACCGTGCGTATACGCACCGGCTACAATATGAACCTTGCAGTTAAACTGCCGTTCGAAAAAATCCATGAAGTGTTCAAACTTTTTTGCCACAACATCTTTAGTTTTGGCAAGGAAAACACGCACATAGCTAGATTTATGACCAACAAAGTTGATCGTGTATCTGTTGCCTAAGCGGTCCTTAGGGGTAATCGGGCCCTTTAGGTCAGAGCATATAACACCACCGATACGAGCAATCGGTGAGTTAGTACCACTGTCCTTGACGGACCTAGGATTTTCGTCTGCTTGCCCTGGGCACAGGTCATACAGTTCATCCTCTTATGGTACGTCAGTTCGATCCCACTCGACGCATCTTTATCCAAGAGTTCGATGGCATCGTAATCAGATGTCCAAGTCGAGCATGAAAATGCATTAACGACCCTTTTTGGACATCTGATTGCAGGCCGATTCTGTCATTTTCCTCCACAATTGTCATAAGGCCGGAAAATTTGTTTCGTCATCGAGAACCACCAAGACATTGACGGTCAAGACCTCGTTGTTCTTTTGAATATCAAAAATCTGACAGCGGGTTGAGGTATGTAATAACATGAAGTTGCCATTAACATAGGCCATCTCACACCCCTTCTCCTCCAAAAGACCGTAAGATAGGATACTTTTCGCGAGATTTTACACGTAATAAACATTATCCACTCGCACCGTCTTTGGTTTACCATTGATATAGGCTTTAATCAAAATCCAGCCTTTTAACGTAATTTCCAGCTGTGTTCCATCAGCCTGAAAAAACGTACCATCAACCGTCTCGCTATCACGCAGGTACTTTTTCTCGTTAACCAAGTGCATACTAGCACCGGAATCGAGAATCCAAGTGTAGCCCACTGATTTTGGCGCAAAAATCGTAACGGCCAGCGATAAATCAACTTTTTTGTCGGGCTTGTTCGGACATTTCGATCTAATATGACCTACTTTTCCGAACCCATGACACTAGACCACCTTTTTTTTCTCGACCATGTTCACTGCCTCAGCATTGTAGGTCTTTACGATTCTTTTTTCGCCTTCAAGAGCTTGCGCAAAGTGCTTCAGTTCTTCGGCATGTCGTAGGAAATCCGTCCTTGTGTGGTCATACTTTGCCATCATAATGGTC
The DNA here is from genome assembly GCA_026184515.1 of Peronosclerospora sorghi. Classification (NCBI taxonomy): domain Eukaryota; phylum Oomycota; class Peronosporomycetes; order Peronosporales; family Peronosporaceae; genus Peronosclerospora; species Peronosclerospora sorghi. The sequence goes on along the minus strand of CM047583.1, from coordinate 1,586,464 downwards.
TTCAAATCCGGCGATGCATAGTGAACCACATTGTCCAAAGCAAGTGGTTCACTGCCGACAACAGCTTCGGAAATCGCCACCAAATATAAAAATGGTCGTTCCACGAACGCTTGGGGCTCTTTCGACTGGTGAACATTTTCATCGCCTGTGCAGAGGTGATGGTCGTATGAAATGCATTTAGCATGTTGTTCATCACGTGCACTAAGGTTGGCGATTCGTTTCACCATGTGTCGACACGCCGATTGTAGTACCTCTCGGCAGTACCACCAAGGTAGTGGCCTAGCAAATTCACCTTGATATCCTCGCTCTAGTAATAAGCGCAGGTAGATCGAGCAATCGATATCTGCCGAGTTAATCTTGTGCCCCAGTCTTTAAAACCCACTCCAAGGCCTCATTACACTTCGTTACCATCAAAAACTGTAACGGGGTTACATTCGGGTAACACTGAGTGTTGGTGTACATGAGTACACCACGGTTGAGGCCAGTAGTGGCCGGGTTGAAAGGTTTCGATCCTTTGGATATTTTAACCAATCAGGGCATGGTCCCTTGGTGTGGTGGTGTGTCAGCCTTCCACGTGTCAGTACACAGGTGTGTACACCACATTTTAGCTAGGTACGAATTAGGAATATTCTACTTAGTGTTACATATAGTTTATATTAGTTTAAATAATTACATATTCAATATATTCAGTTTACTTTCCACTCCTTAGTACAGACGCACGACCTCGACCGGTCGTGCGTGTAGTGAGTGCCGTAGCGAAAAGGTAGCCCTCCCCTTAGCTACACCCTTTGTAAGGGAGCCTTGCCGTTAAGGCACTAGTAAAGGCTAGAGTAAACTAACCCGGGAATCTTGGCCCCGAGTACGAGAGCTCTCTCCTACTAATCCCTTAATAAGGGCGTATCGGCTAAGTAGCGGCGAACGCCGCTTTAAGGAAAGCCTTCCTCTGTGCGCTAGCCGCACCGTGCGTATACGCACCGGCTACAAAAACCTTGATAGACAACTTGCATACTTTCACGGTGGGCGTCTTGAACACCGGAGGACGATGTTCCATCGGTGCACCCATACCATAATTATTATGGTTGAGATTGGGTTGGGCTTCAGGCTTCTTGTCGGGCGTGCTTTCAAGCGACGCCAGCCGCATACGCGTACCCAGACGCATTGAGGTGTTGAAGCCGAAGTTGTTCACCTCGGGCTGGACCCTTGTAGCTTCAAGCTTGTCCATCCGACCGCATAATTCTGGAACATTTCCAGTATCTTCATTGTTTGGCGCTTATCGCAGCCGGTTTCTCTTCCTGGGATCCGTCGTCGCTGGAGACATCATGACCCATTGGACTCATAACCTGTTGAAAGTTATTTCCGTCCATCGTAGCACAGTAGTGTAGGAAACTTGAGGTCGTAGATGCTTGATAGCAACACTAATATAACTAAACCGTCTCAAGTCAATATCTCAGCAACCAATTACAGCTAGGTTGCGAGAATGACACCCTTAGAAAGATCGTAGTGTGTTTGCGAAGTAGATTGAATCAGGGACTTGTTCATTGGAATGTTTATTGAGAAGTGAGTAGCTAGCCTAACATGAATATGCATAAGGCGTTGAAGGTCTAGTAAGCCTTCAACAGCTGTTGTGTTACCTACATTGCTTATCAGTGCAAAAATAGACAGTACTCAGAACCGAGTACGGATACCGTCGTTTTAGCAACTAAAAAGAAATACAGCTTGCTAACTAAACCAAATAGTCCTACCTAATTTTAGTAATTAAAGTATACAGACTATTTTTAACATTTGGCTTTGCACATTTCGATCCTAACCATATCGATGAAATGTGTTTATCGTTTTCTCAGCTGAGTCACTCACACTGTGTCAGTCTGTGTGTCTTAATCGATCTGATATCGGACGGAAGCTGACGATTGGATTCGATAAAAGGAAAGGGAAAGTGGTGGGTGGGTGGGTGCACTGGCAGCTTATGTTGCCGACGAGCTGGTTTAAGTTGAACTTGTTCGCTTCTTCCAACTGTCCTTTCCGTGCATTCACGTGCGTATGCGAAATGCGCAATGTCCCCCCACTTCTTTCCGTAGCAAGACACTGTAGATAATGATATTTGCAAGACTATCCAGCACGTACATGCATGAGAAAATACCACTTCAACACTGGCTACCAACGAACGTGGCATCGTATTATAATGCACCGGTGCATTGTCAACTACTACCAGAACCCTTTCACCACTGCATCCTCGTTACGAGGATCCTTTACTCGACGTATACCGCCACTACCCTTCCTTTCAACCAAAGAAAGCTTGTAGGATGGGCACACACCCTAGATAAAACAAGAACTGCGAATCTCAAATACCACCACATGAAAGAGTGATTTGTGTGCTACGTCATCTTTCTAAAATGTGATAAACTCCATTTAGTGATAACCAGCTGGCTGTTGCGTAACAATAGGGATGTTTTCATTGATCCAACTAAGCGAAATGTTAAACAAGTATTCCTTCCTCATTCACAAGACGACAGCGAAAGAGCCTCTGATACTTAATAACTTGCCCCTGCCGTGCGGGGTCTCTGTCATCGAATCTTCTCGGTGCAGTGGCCATGAGTCGTGCCAGATGGTGAGAGAAGGACCCGCGGGCAGTCTGTCTCTCGTGTTAAGACGTCAATATGTGTGAGAGACGTCATGTCGAGCGACGTTCTCAACGTGAGTCTCGCTGAGAACAAATGTCCCTGTCAACTACGCTCTTGCCGTATGCATCAATTGTGAAGGGGTTTCCTCCCAACCTCGGGGCTCAAACCCCTGAGACACAATGTACAACGCAAGACTCGCCTACTCTGTGGCCGTTCTCGCACGTCGTGGTCCCACGATTTCTGTCTCGCGTCATATATCCCATCCTACATGTAATCACCGTTCGAAATTCCTCTCCAGTTTTACTGCCAGTCATCGATTTGGACTGCGTGACAACACACACACACCCACGCCCCCCCCCCACACACAACACACACGATGGATTTCTTCTTGGACACTTTATTTCTTGATGAGTCCAAGCTCAAGCTTACACTGCGACGAGTTTCGGTCCGAGATGACGGAAACCGAGTCGCCCATGCTCAAGTTTCCAGTCTCCCCGGGTTGTTTTCATCCAACGGGACGCACACGTCAGGCCTATCTCGATCGCATTCGACACTATGTGAGGGCCATCCTCGCCGAGGAAGAGCACATTGCTGCCCGGCGCGACCAGTGTTTACCAGCGTTGGATCCGACAAAGTGGAAACAAGTGCACATGAGCAACGAACTTCGATTCTTTAAACGCATTCGAGGCGGTCAGACATTGCACGAGTTGGCAGAGGAAGAGACGGTGGACGAAGTGCGTCAAGCGGTCGAAAGTGGCTACTCCACGCTCCTTTGTCATGGCCACGTGCGTGGGTCCATCGAAGACATGATGTATGGCATGACGGCGTCGTCGCAAGCAGATTTAATGACGGGCTTTTGGTACCACACGCCGCCGCGCGATTGTGTCTGGTTAGGTACAGCCGAGCGCGCGACGCCCGAAGATCCGTTTCGATCGGCGGATTTTATCTGGGCGTTTCCGAAACTTACCTATCGCGTCGATGTGTGTTACCTCAAAGCCACGGGCGTTGAAACGGATGACAAGAGCACGGTCTATGGCTACTTGGTCCTCCATTCCGTCGAGTTGCCCCACTGTCGTCCATTCGAAGCCCGCAAAGTCTCGCGCGCGAAAATGTACTTTGCCTGTCTCTTTCGAGAGCGCCGACCCGGGCACGTGCACGTGTTCGTGCGTGGGATCATTAATTTAGGGAAACGACGCGGTCCCATTGCCAAGAAAGTCGTCACGTCCGCGACGAAATCGTTTATGATTGGTCTGCTCAATGGCGTGGGCATTGGATTGGCCAAGAAACTCACGCTCCTGGCACGGGAGCATCACCATGTACTCGAAGCACGGAAACCCATGGGCTGTGCCATCTGTTTCCGGACGAAAAAACGGATTTTATTTGGTCTCCACCTCGTGCCCTGTGGTGTCTGTGGAGCGACTGTGTGTTCCAACTGTTTAGCCACGACTAAACAAATGCTCTTTATCGGGTACGACGCGCCCTGCTCGAAACACGCGTGTTGCCTCCCGTGCATGCGAGACGCTAAACGTCTCTGGGGCGTGCGTCCCCAAGAGCTCAAGTATCAAGTCATTGCCGACTATTTTTTCCGCGGCACCCATCGCTCGGGCTCGGCGGCCCTGCGATGCACCACGAGCCCCGTTTCCCTTCCTACCTATCCTCCACTCGATACAAAATCTCGCAGTAGTGGACGTGGCTTTGGCATCAAAAGTACACTCTCGGCCGATCTTCCGACCGGCTCGACCGCGCACGAGAGTGTCGACACGGATCCGTTCTCGCGAGACTTAGATGAAGCGGATTTCTGCTTTAGTGATGACGACGCATCCGCTAGTTCGATCCTCGCTCAGCCTGACCCGAGTCCAAACAGGGTGGACGAGTCGGATAAAAGTACACTCACAATCTGGCAACGGCAACATGAAACCGATGAGCAGGATTTTATCCCGGCGACAAATGTACAGATACGGACGGACGTCGAGCGGTTTCACCATGCACTATACCAACTGAATCTCACCGCGGAGAAGACGTATATCCAGACACAAGTTACAGCAAGGAGACTACGGGAAGCGGAACTCGATTAAGCGAGTTTCTTAGGTCGCGCAAATCGTAGAAAATGTATCGAACGCTTGCATCCGATGATGTACCAGTAGTAAGGGCCCAAAAGTGGAATGAATATTGTATCCAAGTGAGAATTATCGGCATTTTTTTTTCTCTTTAAGGCACAGGGCGCACGGGCGATTTAGGAGGGGAGGGGCTGGACCCTCACTCTCATGCCATATTTCATGCCGAGACTAATGCCCATGGTGCTACGAATCTCTTGTCCTGGTACTTCCACGAGATGGAACCGACTGACAAGACACGCCGTCACGATCTTCATCTCGATCATTGCGAGTCGTCGGCCCACGCACTTGCGAGGCCCAGCACTAAACGCAATGAATTTATGGGGTGGCAAGACAATGAGATTCTCCGTTTCATCCAAAAATCGTTCCGGATGAAATTCGTGCGCATTGGGTCCCCAGACACTTGGTAACAAGGCAGAGGCCTGATACAAGAGCGTCGTGTCAGTGCCTCTGGGAATGAACGTTCCGTCCGGAAACGTCGTGTCCTGTGCACAATGTTGCGTAATGCACGGCGCCGGTGGTTTTAGACGTAAACTTTCCCGAATCGTCGCTTCGAGGTACGGGATATTATCCACCTCGTCCAGAGTCGGGACATACGTCGTGTCCAGTGCGAGGTTTGGAAGCTTACGTCGTAATTCGCTCCGGAGTCGGCTCTCGACGCGCGGGTTTTCATGCAACAAGTGCATTAACCAACTCAACGCATCGCCCGTCGTGTCTTTGCCGGCCAAGACACCCGCGAGCGCAATATGAAACACGTCCGTGGGGTGGACGGTCTGGCCCGTCTTTGTCGCGTCCGGCGGATCCAATAAAATCGAGATAATATCCTGCGCGCTTGCCGCTGGGACGACTTCGCCGCGGGCGATCGCGTCCATGCGTTGCTTTCGCCGCGCAATCGCGTCCGAGATGCAGTTCGTCACAAACGTCGAAATCACTTGCATCTGGCTCCGCAGGCGTCGTTCCGAGCCGACATTGAGCCATCGTTTGAGTTTCCAGACCCACGTGGGCACGGCAAAGCGTTCGAGTGCGATATGATGCGCTTCGTCCAGTGCTCGCTCAAACGCATGGTCGTGCTCCGAGTCCAAGAGCCCTAACGACGTGCCAAATTCAATCTCGCCAAACGTTTCCAACGTAAAGCGTCCCATGAGGCGATGGAGATCCACCTCGTGTCCGTCCTTTGCTGCTTGGGCCACGACCTTTTCGAGCGCCACGGTACACTTTTGGACGATCGGGGTCATGTGATCCCGTAACGCTCGGGCCGTAAAGAGATGTTCGAGCGCTTGGCGATGGAATTTCCACCGGGCGCCATTGATAAGGACAATGTTCTCGCCCATAAAATCCGCTAACAAGTCACGGACTTGGGGCCCTTTAATAAACGTGTCGACTTGAATCCGTAAAATCTGCTCGAAATCTTGCGGCCGGGCCGTAAAGAGCCAGTCGTTCTTGCCTGGTTGACGCAAGACAAAGGGTCTCCCTTGCCGCGCGACACTTGTGTCGACGAGCCAGTCCTGGAAGCGATCAAGATTTCGAGCCATCACGAGCGTATGACCGAGTCCCAAATGACCCCCAGGTAAATACGGTACGGGTTTCCCTTTCGACTCATGTTCGTATCCTGTCGCGGCATCTGTCGCACGAGTCGTCGCAAGCGTGAGGAACGTGGCGCCGGCCACGGCAACCGCAAAGCCAAGGACGACTGGATGGAGCACGAGCAACTCGGTCGTGGACAACATGCGACCACGTACGTTCGAGCACGTCTGTCACGGAATGACACAAGGATCGAGAAGAACAAAGCATTAACGTACGTAGATCGTGTTGAGCGAGAGAGAGAGCGTACGAGGGAAGACGCAACGCTTGGTTTGGGTAGGTAGATAGAGAGAGAGCACCCCCCCCACAGGTTTCGAACACGGTACGTTGAAGTAGAATAATAGCGCACTTGTCCTTGCCCTGGATGGCATCGTACGAGGGCACACTCGTGTGTGTGGTGTGTGCGCGTGTTCGAATTCGAAGGGACGGACGGGCCGTCGTCCTTACATTCCTCAAATGGAATGAAAGACGTGACAGTAGCCAATCCACGCTCGGCCATGGGATGGGCTTCATCGCACCGTAACAAGTCGCATGAGATTCGAGCGTTCCCACGGTCTCCTCTCACGCCACGTGCGTGAGTGTCCGTCCACTCGAACTGCAAACGCAGTTGGTAAGTTTCCTCGTCGTGCTCGCACTCTTCCATGTTTCGTACGCACGCATCGCTCCTCTCGACGCTCGGGCTCGTCGGGCTCGTACTCACGGGCACGGCCGTCGTCGTGGCCTCGTACAAGCAGCGCACGTCGAAAAACGCATGTAAGAGCAGCGCGACACAAAACACGGCCCGCCCGCGCGTCCCCTACCTACAAACGTGGATCCCCGTGCTCGGGAACATGCTCCAGCTCGCAGCGAATGCCCATCGCTTCCACGACTGGCTCTCGGACCAGTGTCTCGCACATGACGGGAGTTTTCAATTGCGTCTCCCGGGTCAGCCCAATCTCCTCGTCACGGCCGTGCCGGAACATTACGAAGACGTGGTCACGACGCACTTTGACCGGTTTCAAAAGGGGCAGCACCAGTATGACCTGTTTGTGGACCTCATGGGGCATAGTGTCTTGATTATTGAAGGCGACGCATGGAGAGCGCAGCGTCGTCTGCTCGTGCGCTTGTTTACCCCACGTGCGCTGCGGGACCACATGATGCCCGTGATCCAACGGCACGTGCTCTTGTTGCAGAAGAGCCTGACCGACGCGGCAAGAGCAAAGCAGCCCGTGGACGTGAATATGCTCTTGCATCGATTTACCTTTAAAGCGTTTAGTGACATGGTCTTTCCCCATGCCTTGGAGAGTCTCGACGACGACGACGCTGCCGCGCGCGAACACGCGTTTGAGCGCGCGTTCGATGACGCGCAGTCCATTGTAGCCAATCGCGTGCAGCAGCCCGTGTGGCTCTGGAAGTGCAAGCGCTGGTTGAATGTCGGGCAGGAACGGCGGCTGCGGGCGGATCTTGCTCTTATTAACGAGTTCATCCTCACGATCATCTCGTCCGCCCTGGCCAAACGGGAACAAGAGCAACACTGTGCGTCCGCCCCGCACGACCTGATCTCGCTCGTCCTCGACGCTATCGAGCACGACGGGGCCGCGCTCTCGCCCCTGGATGTGCGGAACATGGCCGTCGCGGCCTTGGGCGCCGGGCGCGACACGTCCGCTGACTCCATGAGCTGGTTCTTGCATACACTCACGCACCATCCGCGCGTCGAGGCCACGTTACGGGCCGAGGTGCTCGCGCACGTGCCGGAGCTCGCGACGGATCCGACGTACGTGCCGTCCATTGACCGCGTCCAGGGCCTCGTGTACCTGGACGCGACGCTGCGCGAGCTCTTGCGCTTGCAGCCGCCCGTCCCCTTTACCTTGCGCGAGTGTATCCACGACACGCTCTTGTCCGACGGGACGTTTGTCCCGAAAGGAACAAACGTCGGCTTGTGTCACTACGGCGCCGCGCGACGGACACAAACGTGGGGCCCCGACGCCGCGGCCTTTCGGCCCGAGCGTTTTCTTGATCCACTGTCGGGCACGGTGCGTCCGCCCCCGTCCGCCCACGCAAACGCCTTTAGTGGCGGCCCCCGTGCCTGTGTCGGGAAAGCACTGGCGCTCTTAGAAATGAAGATTGCGATCGCGACGCTCGTGAGTCGCTTTCATTGCGTACCGCTTGTCCCTCGTGAGAAGGTTCAGTATGGCATGGGCATTACGATTGGCATGCAGACGCCGCTCATGATGCACGTGGAGGAGGCCGTGGGTGGTGGTGGTGTGTGACGTACAAAAGACGAAAAATGCTCTTATTTTGTCGTTCGACGGTAGTCCTTGTTGCGTCCCGTTTTTGCCGTCGCTTTTGCGACACTCCCCGTCTCTACTCGATGCCCTGGCTCGTTTTCGTGTTACGAGTGAGTAGTGGCAGCAGTCGGTCCAGGAGCTAAAGAGCATCCTTCGACCAGGAGAGTGGGAGCCTGCACAGGCGCGACACTCGCGAGCGAGTTGCCTCGACACGGACAAGAATGTACGCGAGCCACACATGGTGCGTGCACGCGGTGGCGCGACGTGTGCGTACATACACGCACTTATCCACGCCCACTTGACAACTTGCCATTGCCCATTGCTCGCGCGCCGTACAAGATGCTCTTAAGTCCGAGTTCGAGTTCCCGAGCGTCGCACACGTGGACGCTCGATGACGGGAGCGCGTCCGACGCGTTCCCGCTCACGCCGCCGCCCGTGCCCGTGCGTCCGTCCCCGTGTCCCGTCTCGCTCGCCGAGCGCGACGCGTACCGTTGCCTCGTCCAGCGACGCGTCCAGACCTTGCTCGCCGATGAAGCGCAGATGGCGGCGCGACGAGCACAAGAGCATCCCTCCCTCCCGCCGCGCGACTGGAAAGTCTTTCGCCACATGCGCGACTTGACTGTCTATCGCCGTCGGACGCGCGGTCGGACACGTCAGGACGTGGCACGGGACGAAGAGTTTCCCGAAGCCGCGCTCGCCGTGGAACGGGGGCACCCGAGTATGATGGTGCACGGCGACATGCACGGGACGATCGAAGATATGCTCTATGGCGTGAGTGGTACAACGCAAGACGAGCTGCGTACAGGGTTTTCCATGACTGTACCCACGCAACAAGTGGCGCTCTTAAGTGTCGTGGAAGGGGCGAGCCCCGAAGCGCCGTTGCATTCGGTGGCACTAGTGTGGCTCTTGATGAAGTTGCCGCTCATGCATCCCCGCGACGTGTGTTTCCTTAAAGCGACAGGCGTCGCGCAAGATGACCGGGGGGACACGTATGGGTACCTCGTCTTGCACTCGGTGGACCTCGAGGCGTGTCCCCCCTTTGATTACCGCGCCACGCGCATCTTACGCGCAAAACTGTTTTTCGCGTTTGTCTTTCGCGCGACGGGACCGGGACAGATCAACGTGCTCGGACGCGGAGTGTTTGACCTCGCAGGAGGCGAGATGCTCAAGCTCGTGCTGCCTCATGCGACGGCGATTCTCATGGAAGGCCTTTTAGCCGGCGTGAGCTGTGGCCAAGCCAAGAAATTGACAGTCTTGGCACGACGGTATCAACAAGAGCGGACACAGGTGCAGCAGGGGGCACAAATGAAAGACTGTGCCCGCTGTCTGCGAGGTCCCCGCGTATTGGCTAACCTTCGCTTACGTTCGTGCGACATTTGTGGCTATCCCATCTGTTACACGTGCAAAATGAAAGAGAAGCGCGTGTTTACGGGCACGAAACATCCGTGGCGCGAAGTCACGTGTTGTACCGTGTGTGCCCAACAAGCGACCAAGATGCAAGGCGTGGTACTACTCGGAGCACCCGAGTATGTTGTGGTGGCGGAAATGTACGCGAACGCCGCGACGTCGAGTGGACACAAGCTGAAGGACGTCGCGACAGAGTTAGGGGAAGGCATGACACCTTGTGAGACAGCCGACGAGGTCGATCGCGACTCGGAACGCGATGCTGGCGTTTTTGTTAAAGTAGCTTTACCTAACAACGACTTGCACGACGAGCCTTTCGTGGCAAAGGACGCAAGTATGCTGTATGAGAGGTCGCAACTTCCAGCCGTCGAAGTCTCTATGCCTGCAATGATGAAGGAGACGCCGTATTCGACGCATCGACCGAATAATATGTTGGAATGGATGTTGCAGCTCCAGTCTTCCGCAGAAGAAGCGTATATTGCAACAAAGGCGAATGGCGAGATCATGAAAAAAGCCATGCGATAGCTTCTGGGTGTCTCTAAGCACTGTAAAATTAACGATAAGATTAGTAGAAAAACGACACAGAGTGTGTTTACTTTCCACTTCTGTCGCTACTTGGCGCTCTATCTCTATCTTGTTGCGCACTATGTTGCGCATATGTCTGTTCGACTTTGCGATTCAACTCAATGAGGTTTTGCTTCACTTGCTCGACAAGTTGCGAAGTTCGACTCAGTCGATCCACCTCCACTCGATCGGATGCAACGGACGGGATAAAATCGTCTTCCTCAATGCCATCACATTCGGCCCCTGGCCAAATTGTAATCGAACTGTCAGTTTCCTTTTCTACTTTTTTCTCGTCTTGCGTCTCCTCTTCCGCGTTTAGACACTGTTTAGGGGATGTTAAGGCAATTGAGAACGGGTCATCGTCAAATTCGAGATAGTAATCCCTTATCCGGTCGTCACTCGTGGCAATGGTTGGTAAACCCCCCGTGGTCGAATTTGTTTTCAGTTGGTCGTCACTATGCGGCACGTCCCACGTGTCGATCACGTGTGGGGACGCGTGTTGTTTACGGTAATACTCCGCCACCACTTGATACTCGGGTTCATTTGGACGCACGTGGATCGTCACGCGTGCTTCCCGTACACAATTGAAACAACAGTCCACCTTCGAGCACGGTTGTTTCAGCCCCAAAAAGATTCGCTGTTTCACGCCGCGCGTACAGTACAAGCACACGGTCTGGCGACACACAAAGCACCGGATCAAGTGCATGCGAAACAACCTTGTACGACCAAGCAACGATGTACGACGAGAACACAGGTAACATGCCGACGGTCGGACCGTCGTCAGGAGCGTGTGTCGCTGTCGCATGGCCAGGAGCGTGAGTTTCTTGGCTTCGCCAATCCCCACGCCATTCAAGAGGCCCACCATGAACGACGTCGTGGCCGCGGACACGAGTCGTTTCAACATTTTCACTTTCTTGCTCAGGTCAAAAATCCCCCGCACCGTGACTTTTAGTACCCCCGGCCGTGGTTCGCGAAATAAACACGTAAAGAACATGCTCGCACGGGAAATGTGATGTGCGACAAAGGGGGGGCACTGGGGAATGTGGACGCCATGGAGGACCAAGTAGCCATACGCGTGCCCGTGTGGATCCACTTGGTGCCCCGTCGCTTTAAGGTAACACACGTCCACTTGATCAAACATGGGCGGTAATTTCGGCAACGCCCAGATTAAATCGAGCGTATGGAACGGATCGATGGCATCCGCGCGCTCGACTGTCCCTAACCAGACACAGTCGAGTGGCGGATCCTTATACGCGAAATTCGTCTCTAACTCGTCTTGCGACGACGCCGTCATGCCATACAACATGGAGGCAATCGAGCCAGGCACGGAGCCATCGCAGAGTAAACTCGTGTAGCCTCGTTCCACGGCCCGTCGCATCTCAGGCACGTCTTCCTCTAACGCCAGCTCGCGCAGGCTCCGACCGCGTGGATTCCGGCGATAGAACGTCAAGTCTTTTTCCTTCTTTACTTGTTTCCACTCGCCTGCGTGGAGAAACGGTTCGTCTCGACGCCGTCGTTCTTCATAGCGACGCTCGTCACGCAGCATCGCGTCCACGCGACGCGCCACGAGCGTGACGAACCGCTCGCGCTCGTGACGCGAGGCTTGGAAACACCCGGGGGATAATGGCACGCCCACGGGTCGACGCGCCACGGGCGTCGACGGCTCGTTGTGGACCACGTCCGTTGTGCGAGCGGGACACGACGTCATGGAACATGTAGAAATAGTCGCATTCGCTTCGCACGGGGCGGGGGGACCATTCGCGTGGACCCTCGTGGAACGAACCCCCTTGCACGTGATGACGCGAGTGAAGCGTGCAGAAAAGAGCGAGACGGCGTGGCACCCTTACAGACACCGCGTCGGTAAAAAGGTGCTTTTTTTCGGGGAAAAACTAAACAGGACCGTGTCCAAATTAGGCTTATGTAGAACTCGATTTTACTCGATTTTGATTGGCTGTTTTCAGCCTGCAGGGGGTAGGGTTTAGGGGTGATTGGCTGTTTCAGCCTGCAGGGTTTAGGGTTTAGGGTTTAGGGTCTAGGGCTGTTTGTTTGTTGGTTGAAACAGCCAATCAAAATCGTTAGTTGGTTGAAACAGCCAATCAAAATCGAGTAAAATCGAGTTCTAGATAAGCCTAATTTGGACACGGTCCTGTTTAGTGGACCTCTTTTTTTCGGGGTGGGGGGAGCGTACTTAGGAGATGGGGCGACGACCCATTCGATACGCAATTCAAGTGAAGCGTTTTATTGCATCAGGTGGCACACACACACACACCAGTATTGGTCCTTTATACCGGTATCGTACGATGTCACTGTTTTCGGCCGACAGTTTTTACTTACCGACGCCGAAGCTACAACGTGCGCACGGCTTCTAACGTTCTGGGACACGGCATTTCTCCAGGTTGAAGAGCCCCGAAAGTCGACCGCGTCGTGGGTCAGACGTGTTCAAATAATCGGTCTATTTCTAATTCTAGATTATAATTAGGTAGGACTATTTTAGGTAGCAATTTGCCTTTCGTCGGTGACTAACATCATTAGTGCAGTAGTACTCGGTTCTGAGTACACACTTTTATGTTACCTATAAGATAGACATACCACACAAAGATGGAAGTTTACCATGACTTTAACATCTGTTTACATAAGTTCATGTGTAGCTAGATAATCTGTTGAAAATTATTGGATGGACGGACCCTACGGAAGTGAATTGGGCGAGGAGACTTCAAAGTATACGGAGACGACTTCAAGTGGCAACAGTATGTGGAACAACAGCCATGGAAAGGGTTCTGTTAGTCAACACCATTGCGTTGCCTGCCATCCTTTTCACGGCGAAGATATACCCTCCCCCCAACATATCCTGCAACAACTGGTTCATATACAGAAGCAGTTTATTTGGGTGAAGGCTACTTCAGGGGATACTGTACGGCATAAAATATCACCGGCGCTTCTGTATACACCAAAAGGGGCAGGGGGATGGGCTTGATTGCGATCCTACTGGCTATCCGAGTCCAACGGATAAGAGATGCTACCTCTTGGCTAATCGAACCGCCCTCTGTATACAAACAGGCGTGGCTAAGCTGGAGCCGGGTACAGATGGATGGTAACCAACTCAGGAACCTCACTCCTCACACACAGAAGAGGAGCAAAGGATATACTGGGGCCTCCAGAGGAAAATGGGCTGATCTACGCCAGGAACTCGGACAGTGGATGAGCCCAGATGAAGAGCAATCTACCCAGTTACAGCGGTATATTCAGAGTTTCCCATTCCAACTAGATTCGTTTCGGAACGGAGTTTTCATGGACTATAGGAGTGGGATACGAAATGGGAGTCGACTTACGCTAAATCTTGATTTAGCGGACCTGCCGATGCATACTAGCTTCACGCCGGCGATGGAAACCTTCTGGGGTAGCTTTGCATGGCATTCAAATCCCTGGATCATAGATGGAAAAGGTGAAATGTTACGGGTGGACAGATACAAGAAAATATGCCAAGGATCGATCAATATAATGCGGATCCGATGTATATCTGGAGCTGTATATGGGTGGCAGGTACAAGCCATTGAAGAGAGCAGTCACGTACGACGCATCATCATTGAGTGGATGTACTGGATTATTGTTTGCTCGCCGAGGGTGGACGTGGGCAAATATATTTGGGATTTCCCCCTATCCAGATGTATGAACCTAATAGCCTTTATGCGGACATGACATAGGAAAAGCTAGAGGACGGTTTTGTAGCAGGTTTCGCCAGGGTTGAAACGGCATCAGTAACTTTCAAACAATCTAATAATGGGATATTATGGAACAATACCAGCACACCAAGTGGCTGTTTTACTACCACACCCGGCAATACATGGTGTCCCCTGGCGCCTATGTGATGGAGAACCGATGACGAAGATGCCCTTTCAAATGCAAAGGGAATTAAAGCGGTTATATCATGAAGATATTTCACGAAAATTGGGACAGATAACGGAGAAATGGAAGGACAAGTGCCGAGCTGATAAATGGATGTCGGCGGTGCAGGAACAAAGTCCAAGGCACTGTGGGAACATCGACATGTGCTGACAGATTATCAACTCTGGGTGAACTATAGAGTGGCGATACTTCAACTAAATACCTTCACTATGGACAGTGGCACCAGTGGTTCCTGTCAGGTTGACGAGAAATGTCTGACACCGGGGAAAGGGGTCACACATATTTTGTGGGGGTGTTCAAGAGACATCAGTGTTTTGCGGTTCATTATTTCCAAATGGAACGGTGAGACTTTCAACAAAGACCAATTGCAAAGATATGCATATGCAGTCGCGACACGGAAATCGCCGGAGGTCACGTTGGAAATGAAGAGACGCATTTCTCAAGTATGCCGAAGACCGGCAGAGGATGTAGAACGCCATTTCGAACGCATATGGTGGACACTATGCAGTGTAGCCATTACGTGTCTATGGAATCATCGCAATATGGCTGTTTTCAGACAGGAAAAGCGTTCCGAAGCGGAACAAGTATGCCAACATGGATAACATGCTGATATCAGCTGAAGGCATGGGCGGAGCAGGAAATCCGAAATGGGGAGTCCCGTTTGGACGGGCTTCGACTCACACTTTGCCTCCAGTGCATTAAGGAAGAACCAAAAGCACACCACATCGATGGAGCAGGCGAAGTTGAAGATGTGCGAAGTCCCAACCCAGACGACGATACGACCCTTTACACGTATATACATAAATATCGAGTAGCTTATAGTGGTTAACACTAAATAGACACTCTGAATAATAATATAATCTGTTGAAAATTTACAAGCGATGTGTGTGTGCAGCATGGTATGGTGCTGCATGCAAAATTCAAGTGATGCGCGACCATTGTGGTCACTTATGCATTTATGCATTTTAGCTACTTCGGAACTTTATCTTTCTATTATGTTTTAGGTTAGGTTCTTAAGTACGCATTTATAATTAGTGTATTTTTGGGGAGTGATAGGTGTACCTCATCCCCTTGTTACATGTACCTCACTTTTGATACGTGTGTACCTCAGTCTGTCTGTGTATATCTTACTAAGTGCGTTCCCACGTGGACATCTCCCAACTTTTGAGCGTGTGTCTCCTCCTGTTTCACATCTTTCACTTGAAGCTAGACTTTAAATCCATGCAAACAATTTTTTCCCCGTTTTAGAAATGCAAGTCTCTATCCGTTGCCCTCCTCCTACTCGCGTGCCCACGTGCAAAATACCATCACTCCCACCTACCATTTTCAACAGCGTCTACTGCTTCTCCCGATCCCAAAGATCGAGGACTCGTTAACGCGCTACCTCGCGGCCACGAGTGGAGCCACTCGTGGCCCTGCCTCAGTTCCTCGAGACGTAACGCGGTGCGGGGCTTTCAACACGGCGTGGTTCACGAGCTTCATCGTGCCCTCGTGGCGTGGGATGCGGCGAATCCACACATGTCTTACATTAATCAATGGTTGCTTGAAATTTACTTGACCGATCGGCAGCCGCTCCCTATTAATTACAATCCACAGATTAGGCTCAAACGTGAACCCGTTCCGGAGAAGAACGCGCTGAATCAACGGGCCACGTCGTTGATTGCGTCCACGCTTCGTTTCTATCGCACCTTGCGTGATAAGCACCTCGAGCCCGATCTGTTCCATACGAAACCTATGCTTAGCAAAACAAAGGCCTTTCACTACTTTTGCAACCTCTTACCCGAACGTGTGAGTTTCTATGGTGCCGCGGCGTTCGGTGCGTATCCGCTCGACATGTCGCAATATCGCCATTTCTTTGCCAGCACGCGCGTACCGAAACGAGGCCAAGATGAACTCCAAGTGGACACGACGCCCTCGCGGCATATTTTGGTCCAACGAGGCATTCAGTTTTATACTTTTGACGTGTGAACGTCGGATGGCCATGCCGTCCCCGATGAAGCGATTCTCGCCCAGATTGACGCCATCTTGGCCGATCCATTGGTGACAACGACGTCGTAGGCTCCCTGTATGGGACTCATGACGACCATGAATCGTGATGCGTGGGCCAATGCGCGTGTAAAGCTCGAAACGAGTAGTGGCGTAAATCGCGCGTCTTTGGAAACGATTGATCATGCACTCTTTGTCGTGTGTCTGGACCATGCGTCCCCTACGACCGTGGAAGACATGAGCCGCACGTTTCGCATGGGAGACGGGAGCAATCACTGGTTCGACAAGATTTTTCAGCTGTTTTTTGCTGCGAATGGCGAAGCGTCTGTCAATTTTGAACATGCGTGGGGAGAAGGTGTGGCGGTCTTGCGCTACTTGCACGAAATGTACAGAGACAGAGTCAAGTATCCCGTCGTACGAGCTACCAAGCAAGTAAAACCCCGCCCACTCAAGTGGAAAACGAGCGGCGAGATTCATCATTTGCTCAAGGAGGCCAAAAGAACATATGAAAAGTGGACGTCGAGCGTGGACGTGGCGTGTGCGGAGATCCCCGTTGTGACAGGACTGATCCTGTTACGGGCTTACAGTGTATTTTGCGAGGAAGCGCGCAATACAATAAGGGCAGGAATAGTTGGTAACAACTAATCCTATACTAAAAGTAAAAATATAAGTATTTACTTATTCTTTAGAACGCAAAATTAAGAGTGTTTATTAAATGGGTGGTTAGCGGCTAACAGTATAGTAATTACCTAATTAATATAATAATATCAAGTATTAAACTAACTGTACTATTAGTTAACCTGCATGATTCGGTATTTATACCGAATCGACTTTTCCTTCGTAGATTATAATAACTTATAATCTATTATTTGAATTTCAGACAACGCGTCTGAAATTCAACTGTGATATTCTAACTTGAATATCAATTATGTAATGGCACCCCATTACACCCGTTGTAACAGGGTTACATTCGAGTCACATTTAGTAGGTGTTGTACGGGAGTACACTACGGTTGGGGTCAGTATTGACCGGTCCGAAAGGTTTTGTACCATTGGTTATTTTAACCAATCAGGGCAGGAGCCCTTGGTGGTGGCATGGCAGCCAGACACGTGTTGGTACACAGGTGGTGTACACTACATTTTAGCTAGGTACGAATTTAGTAAGTTCTACTTAGTATTACATATAGTTTACATTAGTTTAAATTAATTTAGGCTGATTATATGTTAAATATACATTCAGTTTACAAAAATACTTAAGACTTCTAGGCACGCGACCACGCCCGGTCGCGCGCGCAGTAGCCTAAGGGATTTCTCCCTTACGTTACTTCCCTTTATAAGGAAAGCCTTATTACAAAGGGGTTAGCGAAAGCTATCTGTATACCACCCCAAGAATCTTGGCCCCAAGTAGGAGAGCTCTCTCCTACTAAGCACTTTTATAAGGGCGTATCGGCTAAGTAGCGGCGGACGCCGCTTAAAGGAAAGTATTCCTCTGTGCGCTAGCCGCACCGTGAGTGTACGCACCCGGATACATCTGGTAGCACTTGTAGTCAATCCAACACATGTGTTGGTGATCAACATCCTCTGCAAGGGATGGATCAGGACGATTGGGGTAAGCTAACCCCCGTCCAACAGGAAGCCTTTAAGAGGCTGTTACCCATATTGGGTGAGGATGGCATGCGTCATCTAGTGGAGCAGGGCCTCGATGTCGTGCGTGAAAGGGAGAATGCCCTTATCGCCCATGGGGAGAGTCTTCGCGGGAGTTATCCCGCGTCTACGGGGGTGCGCCCTCTGATGTCTTTTAAAATAAAGGAATTCACCGGCGAGAAAGGTGAAAACCTTTATGTGTGGCTTCTAGAGGTTGAAACCGCATTCGCCACCGCGAACGTGATCGAGGATCACCTGCAAGTGGGACTTGAACTGACCCATCTTACGGGCAAAGCCCGTAAATGTGCATTTACGTGTCAGGATTCGGTCACGACCGTGTTCCCGAACTGGGGAGTCCTTAAGCGAAAGCTTATGGACAGGTATGCAACGCCTGATCTGGTTTTCCAGAATCAGCTGGCGTTTTTGAGGTGCCGTCAGGGCACTAGGGACTTGGAGACATATGTCCAAGGACTGAAGACCCTGTTGGCAGGGATGTACGTGAAAGCGTATTCGGACGATGTGTCCATCCCCGTCTTCATGGGAGGCCTGAAAGAAGGGCAAGCACGTTCGGAACTGTTCCGATGCCGACTCCAATCCCTGGGGGAGGCGTTTAGGATGGCGTTTAACGCCGAGAGGAACTTTCGTTCCTCTAAGGTGAGTACTGAGCCCATGGACCCGAGTCAGGTCAAAGTGGAAGAGAAACCTTCCGCTAAGAGTCACTCTGACTCTTTTTCGCAGAGCTCCGGGTAAGAGCTCGTAGCTATCTTGCAGCAGCGCGGGCCGCTAAGGTGATTCCTATGTGGAAGCGTGGATCATCTGCGGAACAGATGTCCACAAAATCCCCAGCGAGATAGTCTCTGGAAAGGGCCAAGGGTGGGGAAAAAGCCCTTGCCCAAGCCGTCGGGAAACGACGGCTCCCAGTAGGTGCGGGGTGCCCTAATGGGGGATCCCTCAGTGCTGTTAAGCGCCAGGGTAGGGGACGACAGCACAAAGCCCCGAGGGAAATGGTGCTTTCTAGCACCGAGTTGGTGTACCAGCCAGGTTTGCTGGTAGTCCTTGCGGACGTGAAAGGCTTTGATAAGCCTTGGAGAGTCTTGATAGACTCTGGAGCGTCTGACAATTATGTCAGACGGGCTTCTGTAGAGAAGAGTCGGCTGTATGCCGAGGCCCTAGAGGCACGTTCTCGTGACGTTGTCACGTTCCGTCTTGTGACGGGCGTACAGGTTCTTTACCCAAGGTCTCGATTGACCTTAAGCTGAAGTTTGCAGACTTCGACAGCTTAGAACGTTGCCTAGTCCTGGATTTGGACTCGAGGTATGACCTCATTCTGGGCATGAAGTGGCTGGAACGCCACGAGCCATGGATAGACTGGAAGTCTAAGTCCATTGGCTCACCGCACCCGCGGTCGGGTGAAGCATTGGCGAGTCATGAACCCACCTTTTCTCGATCTCAAAAGCGATTATGGCGTGAGATGCCAGAGATTGGGATGTCTGAGATGATCATTCCCAATGACGTTAAGGAAGAGTTCCTTAACGAGGGGGATTCGGCGGTTAGTACCCACGCCGTTAATGGTGAGACTGGTGAGTTGACAGTGGCAGAGGTGGATTCCTCTGAGGCGACTCCAGTGGTAGGGGTAGAGACTACTGTGGTTAAGCGCGAGGCGCTTCCAAGCAAAGAGACCCGTAGTTCGTCTCTTTTGAACGTCGGAAATGATTCCGACCACGCCGTTATAGGCGAGACTGGCGAGTAGCCATTGTCAGAGGTGGATTCCTCTTAGGCGACTCCAGTGGGAGGGGTAGAGACCCCTATGGTTAAGCGCGAGGCGCTTCCAAGCGAAGAGACCCGTAGTTCGTCTCTTTCGCACGTAGGAAATGATTCCGACTACGCCGTTGCAGGTGAGACCGGCGAGTCACCGGTGGTAGAGGTAGAGACCTCTGTGGATAGGCGCGAGGCGCTTCCAATAGATGGGGCAATTGACTCCCCCCATCTGGGTCTCGGGATGAGTCCCGAGGCCAGTAGTCATCAGTCCTATCGGATGCTGAATAGTGTGACAGGTATTATCACAGAAGGCGTAAGCCTTGAACGGTTGCCTGGGGTAGGCGAACTGATGTCGTTGGAAGAGATGTCCTTCAACGAGTTTGAGACTGCTGTAAAAGCAGATGAAATCGACGAGGTTTTTGTATTGCGTCCGGAAGAGGAGTTGAACTCCTCATCCACGATGGACGAGTCAGTTTAGTGAAAAACCAAACAATTAACCAGCGATTTTTAATCGCTTGGTGACCCAACTCTTCCGCCCTCATAGAAAGTACGCACAGGCGTACTTCGACGATATATTCGTTCATAGTCGTGCGGAAGGCGACTTGTCTGATATTAAGACGCACCTGATACACCTTCGATCAGTGCTCGAATGTATGCTAGAGCATAAGTTATATGCGAACGCATCCAAATGTATTTTCAGTGCTGAGGAAATTACTTTCCTCGGATGCTTCATCGGTAAGGATGGAGTGCGGGCGGATGCCGCGAAGGTGAAATCCATTGTGGAGTGGTCTTCGCCTGTAAATCTTAGAGATTTACGGAAGTGGCTTGGATTAGACAATTATCTCCACAAATACAGCGAGAGCTACGCTGAAATGGCGAGGCCATTGACGGACCTTCTTAAGAAGGATGTTGATTGGTGTTGGGAAACCAAACACCAAAACGCTTTTGAAGCGGTTAAGTGGAGCTTGTTAAAAGCTCCCGTTCTTGCTCTCCCAGACTCTGGGAAACCTTTTAGCGTCGTCTGCGACGCCTCCGATTTCGCAATCGGATGTGCTTTGTTACAAGCAGATGATGCAGGAAGGGAACGCGTGATCGCGTTTGAGTCGAGGCAGCTTAGAGCTGCGGAACGGAATTATCCCGTTCATGACAAGGAGCTACTTGCAATGAAGTATGATCTTGTCAAATTTAGGGTTCACCTACTCGGCTCAAAGCCGTTCGTGGTTTATACTGACCACGCCTCCTTACGGACAGCGACAAGGTCACCTCATCTATCGCAAAGGATGGACCGTTGGCTCTCCTTCTTTGCGTAGTACAACTTTGAGGTTAAGTATAAACCTGGCAAGCAGAACGTGCTTGCAGACGCGTTGTCGCGTCGTCCATATTACGAGCTCGCTCACGCGACATTCGTCACCTCGTTTGTGGTGGATCTCATACGCCAGGCGTATGGGAAAGACCCACAGTGTACGGCTCTTATCAGCGCATTGGGTGACAAGGGACTTAATTCGTCTGAGCCAACCCTGTCAAGTCGAGCTAAAGCTCGTTTACACCATTACAAGTACTGTGACGGTTTGTTATATTATAGCACGAGCGCGGAGGACACTCCGCGGGTGTTAGTTCCTCATGATGAGGAACTGAAGTATAGAGTCCTCTTTGAGGCACATGACGCCCCTACCGGGGGTCATTTAGGTCGGGATAAGACCTACGGAGCTTTAAGCGCTTTGTATTGGTGACCCAAAATGTACTAGTGGGTCGGTGCGTATATTTGCACTTGTGAGTCGTGCTATAGGATCAAACCCTCTACAGATTCAGCTTCTATAGGAAACAGTTGTAAATTGCCAACTGTTCGTGTGGACCAAGTCAACCTATAGCATACAATTGGGAATTGCCAATTGTTCGTGTGGGCCAAGTCCATCTATAAATATGAAGGTGAGCCTTTGACGGAGTAGCCGTTCCAACGGCGTGTTAAAAATCCATTTGGATTTTATCTTCGGTTTTACCCAAGGCCGGTTCCACCAGCATTTCGGTCTTTGTAGACCGTTTGAGCAAGATGCTCACCTGGCAGCGGTGCAAGAGTCCAGTGACGGACAAGACAGAACGCGTTAATTGCGTAAAATCCATTATTATTGATTTATCTTAGGGTTTTCCGAAGGGAAAGGCCGGTTTCACCGGCATTTCGGTCTTTGTAGACCGTTTGAGCAATATGCTCACCTGTCAGCAGTGCCAGAGACCATTGATGGACAAGACGGAACGCGTTAATCGCGTTGTTGAGGATATTCTCCGGATCTTATGTCCGGATGCTCCAAGAGTTGGAGTGAGATGCTTCCTATGACCGAATTTGCCATAAACAATTCGGTGCATGCATCTACGGGGCTTACCCCGTTTAATGTGAATGGATTAGTAAATCCGCGGGTTACTTTGACGCCACGTGTGTGTGGACCAGGGCTTGAAGGGGGAGGAGTCCCCGATGCCAGCCCTGTATGCTCCTGTCCGTTTGTTTGGCCTACCCGGCAGGGAGGCCGGTAGGCTGCCCGACCGGGTGCAGCTCGGGTCTGCGCTTGTAGCCGCCACGGCTCGCGCACAGGGCGCCTTCCACGGCCCCAGCGACCTAGAAGAATCTATTGTTTGTCTGTTGGGCCTACCCGGCAGGGCGGCCGGCAGGCTGCCCGACGGCAGGACGGGGCGGAGCGTCTGATGGCGCGACTCCATCATCGGGGTCAAACCCAGTATTTGGTGAAGTGGAAGGGTTATCATCATTCACAGAGTTCGTGGGAGTTCGAGACTCCCCTGCGGCAGGATTGCCGTGACGTCGTTGACGCTTTCGAGCGGGAGAATCCCGCTGTGAGTCAACGACCAAAGGGGCGGGGTAAGCCCCTTCACTCCCAGTAGTTGGTAGCCCTCCGGAGGTAGATTCGGAACCCGCACTGTGCTCCGGCACCGTAGTGAGGGCACGGGCGCTAGCATAGCGCATGAGATAAGGGGCACGTAACTGCCCTATGGGTTTGGCTCTGGCAAACGCCAAGCACAATGCCCTCTCTATCCGAACGTCACGTTTGGAATAGCTGTTGTACAGCTTTAAAAAACTCGGGGAGGCGTTTCTCCCCTCCGCCCAAGCGCGGAACTTCTGCTATGCCTCTTTGGCATATTCTCCTTTCAGGAGAATGAAGGGAACCTCGCGTAGGTTCCCAACAACGGCACCCTGTGCCTGTTTCTCGAGGCGCTCTCGATATGAGGTAGAAGTGAACTACTTCTGCGTGAGCAGTTTTCCCGGAGTTGATTCCGGCGTGTGATGTGTTGCGGCTGTACAGTCGCGAGGCCAGGGGTATAGAAGACTAAACCCTTCTGTACCTCATTACTGGACCACTTTGGGAGGTCACGAGGACCTCCAAAACGATATACCGCCCGTGGAGGGCGCATGGGAGGCGTGCAAGGAAGCTTGTAATGCATGTGCGGCATTTTGAGCCTTTTGAGCTGCGTCCAGATCAGTAGTGGTGGTCGCCTTCGGCGATTCGGATATGTCATCCGAGGTTGGTAATAGTTGCGCACGAGTTAGTGCGTTTTCCCCATGTGTGGGGAATGGGTTGGATGATCGACACCGCCGTTCGGCGCTGTCGGAGTGGTCAGCCGTTGGGGAGATCTCCCCAAGGGAATCCACTTCCGAGTTATCGGAATAGTTTTTTTTTCATAGCACCACTAAAGGTGCTCATGGTCAGCCAGAGGTACTGGCAGTTGGAGTTCTCCAACAAAATTTGTTTATTGCGTAAGCAATAGTCTTGATGGGGGAGGATGTAACAGGGTTACATTCGAGTCACATTTAGTAGGTGGTGTACGGGAGTACACTACGGTTGGGGTCAGTATTGACCGGTTCGGACCATTTGTTATTTTAACCAATCAGGGCATGGACCCTTGGTGTGGTGGTGTGTCAGCCATCCACGTGTCAGTACACAGGTGTGTACACTACATTTTAGCTAGGTACGAATTAGTAAGTTCTACTTAGTATTACATATAGTTTACATTAGTTTAAATTAATTTAGGCTGATTATATGTTAAATATACATTCAGTTTACAAAAATACTTAAGACTGCTAGGCGCGCGACCACGCCCGGTCGCGCGCGCAGTAGCCTAAGGGAGTTCTACCTTACGCTACCTCCCTTAATAAGGGAAGCCTTATTACAAAGGGGTTGACGAAAGCTATCTGTAAACCACCCCGGGAATCTTGGCCCCGAGTAGGAGAGCTATCTCCTACTAAGCCCTTTTATAAGGGCGTATCGGCTAAGTAGCGGCGAACGCCGCTTAAAGGAAAGTCTTCCTCTGTGTGCTAGCCGCACCGTGCGTGTACGCACGCGGCTACACCCGTCACACGCATCGTGGTAAAAACGTACGACATTGGCACGGAACGGAGTGTAAAACGGAATGGAGTACGGAGTAAAAAAACGGTACGGAACGGAGTACAGTACCAATTTTCAGTCTATACTCCAGTGTACTGTAGTATTTGGTCAGAGTGGTGTCCGGTGAAACGGACTAAGGTACACGTATCGAAATTGAGGTACATGTAACAAGGGGATGAGGTACACCTATCACTCCCCTATTTTTTACCTTAAAACACGCATTTACATCCTGCCCTCGTGCGCCCCTACCCTGATCAAGTAGGGTGCGCTTCTTTCGTAGAAGCTTCTCCCAATACGGTAAGGCGCTAACGGATGATACTGTCACAACTGGATTTTGCACGTGCCCCCAACTCGTGTCAATTTCCTACAGGTTATGAGCCCAAAGGGACACGTGAGCACGTATCGTTTTGTTCTAAGTTTTTAAGTATACCCAAGCTGCGTTATTGTCATGTGGATTACGCGGAACGGTCTCCTGGATTTAATTGGAGTGAAGTCGATTGTTACGTTATGGATTATGTTGCTATCTCGGTTATTATTGGGCTCGTAGTACACCTGTACCATGGACGAAGATGAATCGTTTGACCAGGAGGTTGCATTGAATGTTGCTCTTGCAGGTCGGGAAGATGAACGATAGTCTGAACTAGATGGAAGAAGAACGATCGAAAGGATCGGGACGGAGTGTTTCTCCGGTTACGGCAAGGGATTCGCCGGTGAGAGATGGGATTCACCTTTTCAAGAAAGCATAAGAAATTTTGCGCCATTTGGGCAGCAGATTACACTGAACGACTTAACAGTGGATGAAGGCATCGATAGGAGAGGCGCGTCTCGTATGCTATGCCGCGAGATCCCCCATAGAGTGCATGAAGGTATGCCGGAAGCCAGGCATGCGGATGGTAATTATGTTAACCCGGGAACACAGCCGCCCCCGTACAAGTTACCTAAGTTGGTTCACGGGAGCCGAAATTTACCCTGGACTTGGCCCTGGATTTCAAGACTGGGTGTACCTATTTATGGAAGCGTTGGAGATTTCAGATATTTCGTCTGGATTCGCGTGGACTGAAATACTCAAGGTGAATAAACTTGGTGAGTATCTCGATGGTGCAGCGTCAAGGTATTTTCGCTCGAATATTGGCGTATGGTGGCAGGTCTCGCAGACCTTGCATTACGTGTTGGATCAGATGTGGCGTGCGTACATGGTTACGATTTTGTGGCAAAGTGTACCGTAAAATTTGGGTACAACTGTGGGTACAACTGTGTGTACAACTGTGGGCACATGGACGGGCCAGATTAGAAGCGGAACTAGGTACGGGTACTAACGGTAATCTACGGAAGACTGAGAAATCAGGTTGACTGGTCGGTGGAGCACATAGGGATGGATAGTTCTGATTGGTTGATATTAGGTAATTGGTAGATTTAGGATATAAGCAGTAATAAAGTTCTCCTTTTGCGTCCAATCGATAAGATCACCTACAGGGACGGCACCTAGAGTCTCCCTTCATTGCAAACGCACCTATACGTCCCGTTCGGGAGCACATAGTGCATTTTTCGGCCCTCCGGCAGACGTCGAGTTCTCGAGAACTCGACTTCAACTCCGCCCGCTGTGTCAGAGGCTTCTTCTGTGAAGGTTTTTCGGGAACATGATCGAGAAGTGCGCTCTCACCTCTTCCCCATTGGTTCGCATCTGGTATCTAAGTTCGGCTGCTTTAAGCGCCCCACGGGAACTCTAGGTGGATTTCTGCGAAGTCCGTCGACCAGCACTTGAGAAGAGCTGATCGACCCCCCCCTCCTCTTAGGTCTTAGCTTAGAATACATAGAATATTGGGTGTTCTATTGGTGGATTAGGCTTAAGAGGCTCAGCGATCAAGTGGTGAAGGTTTCCGCCATACCCCCTTCGCTGATCATACCCTGATCATCGATCTGCAACCTGCGGCCTGCGATCACCAACCCGTAATCGCGCCAAATCGTGCTGGATCAGCTAAATCGATCAGGAACCTGAGATTATCGATCATTGGCCCTGATCACCCCTGATCACCACTGATCATCGATCAGCGGTCCTGATCATATCATCGACTTTTGCACCTGATCAAGCCTGATCAAGCCTGATCACGCCTGATCACGCCTGATCGCACCTGATCGACACCAGTCGATCTACTACGAGTTTATCCCAATCTTCCATCGGAACCTCGCGTATCTACGTCCCGGCCATCTGAAGAGCGACTCACGCCTAAGCCGTCGGGTACACAAGGTGAGCAAGACATAGTCCAGTCACAAGACAACCGGAGGACCCCTTCTTTATTCGGCAGTCCGGGCGCTGTGGTAACGCCAGATCGAGCCTCAAAAACTCTGATCAGCCGATCCACCACAATTTCTCACCAGCAGGCGGCACAACTATTCATAGTGAGAAGGACGCGAAACGGTCCTGGAACGAGCACCTATTGTACCTGACAGCGTTGACGCGTGAAAGCGAATCAAGCGAGAAGCTTATAGTCGATAATATGGTCAAGTATGCGGTTCCAAGTCTCAAGTATACCATGATGACGCGCTACAACCCGTCAAGGACAGACTACATATTGCACGCACAAGAGCTGGTGACGTGGGATCCGGAGGTAGAAGAAGACCACATAAAGAGCAGAAGAGGTTCAAGGTTGATCGTGCGGTACAGGAGAACAAGAAGGCGTTTATGTGTTAGATTGTGGCGGAAGAGGAAACACCCACCGAGAATGCAGCAAGAGATTCGACAAGCGCGAAACACAAGCATATCGCAAGGCGCAGAGCACTTCAGAGAGAGAGTAAGGTCTAGCTACTACGGCCACAGATGCAGAGTGGTATGGAGTGCTAAATTAAAGTGATATAAATGAAAATGATGCATGGATACTGGACAGAGGAGCAAGTGGCCATCTCGTTGGAGAAGAGATACTATTAGAAGATGCGGTAACGAATTCTAATGGAAATGAAGTTGACCCTGTCTGATGGAAATTTTTACAAGTGACGAAGATTGGAAAAGTACTTCTGCGAAGCATCGATGATCCTGACACGGTGACAGTGCTACAAAAAGTGTATCTTTCACCAAATCTAGCGAGAAACCTTATCTCGTTAGGAAAGCTGATGCAAAAGGGATGCAATTTTGTGCACCGGAGCAACAAGATGGAAGTGCGTTTGCGCGGGGATCTACTGTTCACTGTGAGTATGAATGGATCAATTTTAGTGGCAAATTTGCGTCCGAAGGCGAATGAAAACACCCTCACAAATTTTTCAGATGTGTTTCTCAACACGATCATGGAGACTAGTGATGATAATGTCCAAGAGGGAAGTCTCTACCATTTTCATTTGCTTCTAGGGCACATTGCCGATGATACAATTGAACTCCTAATGAAAGATCCAAGGTCCGGCATTAAAATTACAAGCACGGCGCGAACAGACTTTTTGACGTGTGCAGAAGGGAAGGGGCATGAAAGGCCCAACCCAAGAAGGACTCTGGTGAAAACTCACCCATAGATCGAGTGGGTGGGGTCATATGCAGCGCCTTCAAAGGTCCAATTGCACCCCGAGATCGACGCGGAACTCGCTATCTCGTGGTGTTCGTAGATCATTTCTCGTCATATGTTTGCGTATTTCCTGCAAAGAACAAGCAACAAGGAAATTTGAACACTATTTGGCATGGTTCGAAAGGGAGTTTAATTGCAGAATACATGTTTTGCGGACGGAAGGCGGTTTGGAGTATAAAAATGTAGATTTCTTTCGCAAAAGGACTGGAATAAATCGCCAATTTACAGAGGCGGGATGCCCAGCATCGAACGGCAAGGCAGAGAGACTAAACAGAACTATATAATATGGTTCGTTGCATGGTGTTCGGATCAGGGGTGCCGCTAACGTATTGGTCAGAGGCGGCTGAAAATGCCGCGTATATACTCAACCGTGATCCCAATCGAGCGAACCCAGGAAGAAAATCACCCTACGAGATGTTGACGGAAACCAAGACCAAGGTGAATGACATTGTGGCATTTGAATCACCGTACATGGTTTGGCTGGACCCTGGAAAGAAGACGTTAAAGAAGAGAGCTGAAAGAGGATTAATTATAGAAAAGAGCGACGAAACAAAGGGGTTCAAGGTTTTGTTGTTAAAGGATCGCGCGGTCACGACTACACGGCATATTATCCAGATCAAGACATTAGACAGCAAGGCAATCAAGAAAGTTACGAGAGCGTTAGCCGGTTAGGACTTTACGATAGATGATGCGGAGATGAATGTGGAAAATCACGTGGAAAGTTACGTGGAATCACGGAATGGAGTCAAGACAGAACGCACTTAAGGTGCATACAAACTAACACTACATGCATCAAGTAAGGACGGCGAAAGGACAAGACGCACTGTACAAGAGACGGAGAGATTCGAGGAGTACAAGGATTCAATCAAGGCTAAGAGAACAAAGAAGAAGTCGAGCGTGGAAGGAGGCGTATCCACGACAAAAGAAGCAGATACGAAGCAAGCAAGTGTGAAGGAGCACGCATTGTCGGTGTATGAAGTGCTAGGACCTGATGATGTGGGAACTGAAGCAATATATGCAAAGGACCCGCGGAGCTACAAGGAATCACACAAGAGGGACGACGCGAACAAGTGGAAAGAAGCAGAGTATACAGATTGAAGGCGTTGCAGGATATAGATACCTGGTAAGTGGTGAAGTGTGCAGGTAACCAAGCTATACCCACCAAATGGGTATAAAAGACAAAGTTGAAGGCAGACGGCACGATAGAGAGATTCAATACACGGCTGGTGGCGCGTGGAGACAAGCAAGTATACGGTCGTGATTTCGTGTTTACGTTTTAGACGGTGAAGGATTTAAGCAACGTAAAAGTGGTGTTGGCGATGGCGCAAGTATGGAACATACCGGCGCGACACGGAGACGTACCAAGTGCATACCAGAAGGCGCATACAGAGAAGAATTTCGAGATTTCCCTGAAGACACCTCAAGGCATGACGATCAAGGATGAAGTTTTGCAGGAATTTGAAGTGGATTCGACCAAGTGTTTGGCATTACGTTTAAAGAATAATTTGAATGGTTTAAAGCAGGCTGGACGCATGTGGTATGAACTGTTACGCAAGACACTTATTGATTTGGACTTCGAGTGTATGACAGACACATGTATATTCTCAAGGAAGGAAGTTGGTGGCATAGTGATTGTTGGAGTTTACGTTGATGACTTACTGGTGACGGGAACGACGGTGCAGTTAGGGGATACATTTTTCGAGAAGATCAAGATACTCGAGTTAAAAGATCTCGGACCGGTGGAGAAGTTTCTCGGCAGACGAATATGTGGAAGTCAAAAAGATGGATACATAATGGATCAAGAGCGACGATTGATGAATTATTGATGAAGAACAACATAGAGCATGCGAATTCGGTGCAGTTACCGCTTAATGAAACGAATGATGAAGGCGAAGATGACAATTTCTTACCCAAGGCAGCGATAACAGGTGTTCCTACGCAGAAGATTTTCCAGTCTATGGTTGGAAGTTTATTGTGGATCTCGAGGTGTACAAGGCCGGATATATCTTTAGCATTTCACAAGGTTACACGGCATGCATGAACCAAGACAGAGTGACTACAAGTTAGCGAAGAAGAGTATTAGGTATTTGAAGGGATCGAAGGATCTCAAGTTACGTTTGGAATGCAAGGCAAGGAGTGATGAAAATTTGCAGCTGGTTGGCTATACGGATGCAGATTTCACTGGAGATAAACAAGATCGGAAGAGTGTGAGTGGTTGCGTGGTTTTCTTGAATGGCATGGTTATCAGTTGGGCATTCAAGAAGCAATGTGCAGTTGCGTTGTCTACTGCAGAACCGGAGTTTGTGGCTGCTGCTGTAGGTGGCAAGGGCGTCCTAGGCTTGAAGGAGTTGCTGGAAGAGATTGGCTTACGAGTCGAGATTCTGATGCTGTTACGAATGGAAAATCAAGCGGTGATTAGACAGCTTGAAGATGAGGCAAGTGGTGCGGCGTCAAATCATGTGGATGTGAAGCTCAAGTTTCTCAAGGACTATGTCAAGCGCGAATCAGTGATACCACTACACGTGGTCAGTGATGGATATGGTCGCATATTTTCTGACGAAGCCACTGTGTGCAGCAAGGTCTTACGCTTACGCAGCGAAATTGGTTTGATGTGACTACAAGTGATTACACGATGTTCGCGGAAGGAGAGTTGAAGATCTACAAGCGATACGTATGTGCAGCATGGTATGGTGCTGCATTCAAACTGAAAGTGCTGCGCGACCATTGTGGTCATTTATTCACATGCACTTTTAGCTACTTTGGAATTTTACCTTTATATTAAGTTTTAGGTTAGTTTCTTCAGTACGCATTTATAATTAGTATATTTTTTACGGGCCACGTGAATTGTACCCCCTAGGGTAGCTCTAAACCCTAAACTCTAAACCCTAAACCCATGGTTGGTGGAGGTGGAGTTCTGAAGCGCGCTATTTGCCACCAACCAAAGGGTTTAGGGTTTAGGGTTTAGAGCCACCCTAGAGGGTAAAATTCACGTGACCAATTTTTACCTTAAAACACGCATTTACATCCTGCCCTCATGCGCCCCTACCCTGATCAAGTAGGGTGCGCTTCTTTCGTAGAAATGTCCTCCCAAGACGGTAAGGCACTAAGGGCCGACACTGTCACAACGGGAATTTACACTTTCCCCCAACTCGTGTCAATTTTCTACATAATCACTTCTCAATATACATTCCGTTGATTAAGTACCTGTTTGTACATCTTCTTCCTTACTACACGAACTGTTAGCTGATACATTTCTCGCCATCAACGTGTGCTTGGTTTTGGAGATATCACGCGTGATTACTTTTCGTTTAATACTGTATTTACTATTGGACATTTTCGACTCAGGTTTTCGACTACATCTGCGCTATGAATCCGACTGCTAATCAACAGGACGTATTTGGGCATTTGCGACTTTCAGTAAAGGGGAATTGGGCAATGACCAATTTTTTGGGTCTTACCCAAATTTATATATACATTTTGTTAGATTAGGTTTTTAATTAATTCTTATATAGTCACTTCAGAATACTAACTGTAGTACACAAGTACACAGGGATTACATAGTACGTTTTTTGCACGCGGGGCGCGAAGTGGAATTGTATCGTTTATCGTAAAGTGTAAGTGGTATTTACATTACGTCGTGGTCTGCTCACGTTACTCTGTAAATACTTTCGTTTGGAATTAATTACGTGGAATAAAGGGTTTTATTATTACGTTGTTATAGTACGTGCGTTGTTTCGTCTACACTGTTACGTCTTGGAAGCAGGCTATCGCACGCACTCTAGTGGAGCCAGTACATCGTAGTGTGATGACTGATGAGCAGAAAGTTGAACAGGTTATGAGCCCAACGAAGGGGCAGGATGGTTTGGAGGAAAAGCCCAAACCGAACGTAAAGTAATCGGAGTCAGGAATGATGCAGATGCTAGCATCGATAATGGATCGATTGGACAAAATCGAGGTCTCAAGGGGAGAACAAGCCCGGGAAGGGAATATCATGCACGCGCCCAGGGCGGACACGAAGATGAGAATATCTTCGTTGGGTGATAGTGGTAAGGACAGAAGGCTTTCGTTACTGGTTTTCAGGGGAAGCAAAGTTTCGAAAAGATTTGTCACGCTGGGAAGGATGCATTTTCCAGGGGCAGAAGTCCGGGGGCGGCAAGCCCGTACTAGCAGCACGGAAATGGAAATATACCCCCCAATGTGCACGCGGGACAGAACAATGGTGCTGGGCAGGCGTTTGGGACGCTAAGGATCCCTTCGCCAAATGAGAAACGCCTGTAAATTAGGCCGTTTGATGTTACGAAAATGTACAAAGGTCTCGGATCAGGATTTCAGGCCTGGAGACGGATTATGAGACAGGTCAGTCTCGCGGAAGGTGCATGTGGATACCATTTAACGGAGGATGTCAAGGTAGATCTGCTGCCATTACTTGGCGGGATCAGCAGAAGAATATTACAATAGGCAAATGGAAGGGTGGTGGTGTGAGACACCCGCCTTTTGGTACGTTATGGACAATATGTTATTCGTCTTTAACGTACAAATTAGACCAGCACAAGGCATGAAGTTTTTACGGCAAGGAAGGTAGTGGGAAGGTCGTGGTTCGACCATTTCCTCTATTTGACCGCGATTGGGGACGCCGTGGGGTTCAACTGTGAGTCATTGGTGCTTAATAATGTGATCTATCACGCAGCGCCGGAGATGAGGCAGATCCCTATCTCCAAGTATGACCACACGAGGCCAGACTATTTACGGTAAGCAGAAGAGCTTTATCAGTTTGCCCAATCCGTGGAGTTCAACGATCGAATTCCGAGAAGTTATCACGGTGGCACATTAAATTTAGTGTCGGAGAAGGGAAAGAAGTCATCAAAAAAGGGCGGATGCTACGTGTGTGGCTAGGAGGGGCATTTCAACATGAATTGCTCCAAGAGAAAGGCGAAGAAGGAAGATTTCGCGTTAATGGTGGATAATAAGTGGTATAATGAAGAAAGATACTTGGATCTTGGATAGTAGAGCAATCATTCCTCTCACGCATGACTTGAGTTGTTTAACTGACGTGGAGACAGACAGTGTCAGGGGTGTGATATCAGGCGGATGGAAAAAAGCTAGAAATTAACAGGAAATGATCTCCATACATCTACGTGATGTGGGGACAGAAGGAGATCCTCTCGAATATTACTAACGTTTTTTTTCGAAAAAAAACGAAAAAAAACGTTAGTAATCTTCGAGAGGGTCTCCTTCTGTCCGCAAATCACGTAGATGTATAGAGATCTTTTCCTGGTTACGAGGAATATACTATCGTATGGATTAATGGAGAAAAAGGGCTGTGTTCTTTCGTATATTGATGGAAAAAGGGCAATAGTAAGCAGAGACACCGGAAAGGGCATGGCACAGGTACAAATGTGTAATAATGTGCTTACGCTTGAGGAAAGGGTAGACCGCACAAGGTCGAACTTAGGAAATTTGGTGATGGCAGCTGTCAATGAAATGAGAGTGACTACGCAGCAGATAGGGATGTTCAGACTGGAACATTAATTCACTTTCATTCAAGGATAGGTCATCTCAATTACGACACCATTATTGAACTGGCGAAGGATCCCAAGTACGGGATAAAGATCACGGATTTCACGCGAGGAAATTGCGCCACATGTGCGCAAGGAAAGCAGAGCAAGAACAAGCAGTCCAAGAAAGACACGGGAGAGCACGCGACGATTGACAGAATTGACGGTGTGGTATGCTCAGATCTCATGGGGGCGATAACGCTGCGATACGGGTCGGGCAACAGGTATTTGATTAACTTTATCGACTACAAGAGCAACTACGTGAGGATATTTTTAGCGAATACCAAAGATTTAGAAGCGAAGAAGTTCGAGCCTTTTTTGTCGTTTTTTGAAAGAAGATTTAATTGCCCGTGTGGTGGAGTCCAGTTCAAAATTGAACACCGAAGTATCCGGAACTGATCCACAATCGCGCCCAGCCGACCAACTTACGGAAGGGGTACTCCGCGAGCCTTCGCCTGGGTTCCGATCGGTCGCCCGATCGGCACTGCAGGACGTCGATTCCGATTTGTCTTGTGTCTCACCTTGTGTATCCATTGGTGCGGGTGGCTATACACTCGGTGGAGCGTTGCTCAGTGAGGATCTTGTCTGGTACTAATATGGGTGTACCACTTCTGGGGTACTGATCCAAAATTCCAACGAAAAGATAATCCAATGTAGTCTATCTGCAAACGGAGCGGAAATCGTCACTCCAAATGCGGTAAAATGTGACGCTTGACTGCACGTAGCAGTAATTAATCCAGCCAATAGGGTTTCTGGCACTTGATTGCAAAACCAATGAGTAATCCAGCAAATAAGTTTTGGCACCTGACTGCAGATCGCAGTGAGTAATCCAACCAATTCCTGGGACTTGATCGCAGATCGCGATGGGTAACCCAGCCCGTAAAACACGTTCCAAACGTGGCCGAACTTGAGGGGTGAATGAACGCAATGGGTGCTTCCCGTCGTGGGACTTCTGGTGGAGCTCAGTCCTGGCCGGGATTAATGAGCAAGACGGGACCCTGTTATGCCTCTGACCCCAATGATTCCTATGGAGCGGCGACTTATGCAACCCAATGTAATACGAACACTATATTTAATAAACCAATTAAAATCCAATATGTAAACTATATGTAAACCGTGTGCCTTACCTCAAATCTGCGTACAAAACACTCCAAGCACACGATTGGCCCAAAATATTCCGTCCTTTCAGCCAACCCGATCGATCCGCCTTGAAAACTGGTACACTGGTACAAACTGGTTAATAATTTTCAATAGCACTTCACCATACCCGCCCCTGAGTCTGGTCGCAGCCGCACAACGGTAGCGGCCCGATCTTACCAACAGTCTTCAATTCCATGCATTCTTCCGAGTCCAATGTACCCGGTAAATCCACTTGACCTCCTATCACCACATTTTCTCTAATATTTGTCTTCGTAGGCGATAAGTGCCCGCACTCTCCGCATATTCAAACTTCTGACCGATCTGACCATTACGACGTCTCGGGTGACACTCAAATTATCGGCGAACAAGATGAGCACCGAGTCGAGGTCGAACAGTCCCAGCAAACTATCGATTCACTCCGAGAGGAGTTGAGAGTTGATCGCGAAAACAGATCGTGACCAACAACGCTTCCAGAAAATGCGCCGGGACACAAAACGATTCTCCAAGCTGATCGACGCTATACAAGCTGATCGTTCAGACTTGATGGCTAAAAATAAACGTCTCAAGGCCTTGGTTCCGCAACAAAACCGATCAGGAACGTCGATCTACCGTTAACTCCACTTTAGATGATCCTCACTTCCTTCTGTATGTAGATCCACTGGTGATCGACGTCTTTCCGACCGTGCAAAAACTTGTCGATACCGTTCGGCAGGTACACGGCCACTTCAATATGCTCCAAACGATGCTGGAAGAGTCGATATGCACTCGTCACGACATGCGTCATCTCAAGAGAAACAGATCGCTTCTTCGAGAGCAGCTTGCAGTGATAGTTCGGCAGATATCAAAGCCTCAGGGCGATCGATCGGTCTTATATTCCCATATACGCGAGATTGATCGGCAGATCACCACGCCAAGGCTCACGATCGACGATCACTCCGAAAGAATTGTTGCCTCCCTAGATCGGCTAGGCATTTGGACCCAAGAGTCAAACCGACTCTGGGGAATCGTCCACCGGTGCCGTGATGAGTTGGCTACGTGTCTATACAGTTCGCTAGTCGCTGGTCTCATTCCTTGAGGAGTAGCATCGAGCGCCCTCGCGGACCACAGTCGCATTCAGCCGGCGATGTTTCCCAACAAAATTCGGGAGGAAATTCTCTCCGTTCATTGGCTGAAATTATGCCCCCCAAAATTCGCACGCACAACAATAATCGTAAGGGCGCATCGAGAGGCGCGAGGGCGCGGGATCTAGTGGCCGATCCGTACTACTAGGAGAAGCCAGAGGAACCTCAGAAGAGAGTCAAGACACCGGCAAAGCTTCTGCACGCCACAGAGGATCCATCCAAGTCAATTCAAGCCACAAAAAATCAAGCGCCCTTGGCACCAACTATCGGTCAGTCCAAGTCAGCATTAGCTTCGCCTGGTGCGGACGCTGAGGACGGATCGACGGATTCGATTGAGCTAGCTTCTGCTCTGTCGCGATCACGATCCACCCATCGCCGTCGATCTGCTACCGCAGTTGAAGTGTCAGCACTAGGAGCAGACCAAGTGGTGCACCCGAAGGGTTACAGCGTCAAAGAATTATCGAAGCCAGCTGGTGAGGCACCAAAGCCAACTCTTCTGCCAGGCACTTCTGGCCTACATCGTCATACATCGTTGGAGGCATTGAAGGTTGACGTGCCTCTCCTTCCTTCGCGTCTGGCTGCCGACGAACCTTGGTCTCTGGGGCAGATCGATCTGCTGCGGCGATCTATTCCGATCAAGCAACAGCTGGCCCGCACTTTATCACGTACGAACTACTGGATTTTCCCGCTGGCGGTTATTCATCCAGGTGGAATTGAGTGGCGACCCGATCTTGTAACCGGATCGCAGGTCGCCCGTCTGTATGACGCCAAGCCATGGGAAGTTTTACTTAGCCGCGACCTGAATGCCATGTTCACACCGACTCCATGGATCACTTCGTTCTTGGGCCGTCTTGAGCAATATCACAGCGTCCACTGCCATCTGGGAATCGACCCACTACCTGGTGCTTCCCGCTGGGCAAGTGAAGCTGGACAAGGATCTGGCCACGTTCCGGAAACAACGAAAACAGGGTCGGAGTCGGGCGGGCGAAGCTTGGCTGTCCATCTGCCAGTTCGTCTTGGAGGGCATGCGGGAAAAGGAATGTGACATAGATGTCTTCCTATACCCTGTTGCCCTACACATGGCTAGGCGTCGCGTGGAGAAAGCCGGGGATATGATCGAAGACGGAGCTTGGTACCCCGGCTACTACTGCGACACCGTAGTTTACAACTTGATGGACTCCCTGACCCCGATGGACAAGGAGCAGCTTTGGCGCAATCAATTTAGTCAGACGATCGCAGATCACCCAGCCATGATTGTCAGTCGGCTATGGGGTGATCGCGAGCTCTAATATTGTAGACGCCAATTGGTAAATCATTCGTGAGTTCATCATCAATAAAATTATTTTCGATTACCCGATCGCCCCATCTGTCTTTGCCTTTAATCTCGTCAATCAAGGCACACCCTGACACATCCAATTACATCCACATCGAAAGAGTCGTTATCATTGCCACCGAAAAAAATCCATCCATATTCTTAAGCCGCTTTGTCATCATCGAAATATCACCAGTTCATCACAGTTTCACACATCAGTAGTCGTTATCACAATCAAACATCACAAATTCGCACCGATCGGTGTTGCCGATCGGCGCTATTGTAAATCTTGCTTTTCCACTTCGTAAGTCTGCGTCGCTCCATGACAATTACGATTCACTTGATTTCGTTTAGGCTTCTTGACAAGATCGCCATACTTCAGATCGGACTCACCGATCCAAATTTCTTCTTCGTGATCCGTCAAGTGGATCGGATATTCTCGATACGTTCGATCACAACATGTATTATGGGCCGATCTGACATCCGGATGGATGGTAGGCTTGACATCATCACTGTCGGCATCAGCATCACACTTCCCGATGAGGCAGTATTTCTTCTCCCATATTAATTCCTTGGGCTGATCGGTCCGATAGGGGGTGTCGGCGGCTTGCGGATTGTCCATAGCCGCTTCTAGCGTATTGGTAAACACTTCAGGTGGGGTAGCCACATTCCAGATCCGATTCACCGATCCATCAGCGCACTCCTCCCTGCCCCCGTGCATATACACCAGGTCATCCGGTGAGGCGACCTCGCTCGGTAAACCCCTGTCAAACGGGCAATACTAGTATTCGTCGACGGGCTGTCCTCCTGTGTTACCGACTTAAGTAGATGAGACATAATACTCGTCTCCAGCAATACTGCAATCGACCCCATCTGCCGTCGGTTCCACTGTCACCCGAACTTGTCATACAACTGTATTAACTACCCTCGGCACATCTGCCTGCGAGCCTACTGTATCGAATGACTGCGCTGATAATCTTCGACACATCTTGGTCGCCACGTGATCTGGCATTTCCGTCCAAGGTGATGGATCTTATTCGGCCGGCTTGTCATCGCCGACCCGATGGTGGTAACCTTACACGCAAATCTTTGCCACTGCATATAACGTCTTGATTCGATCTAAATAAATCTCATCCTCCACGGAACCTTTTCTTCAGCCATCCACATACCGACGATCGTACCGTTGCTTAACATCTGCGGTTTATTACCGATGCTAGTAAATCATACACA
The DNA here is from genome assembly GCA_026184515.1 of Peronosclerospora sorghi. NCBI lineage: Eukaryota > Oomycota > Peronosporomycetes > Peronosporales > Peronosporaceae > Peronosclerospora > Peronosclerospora sorghi. The sequence continues at coordinate 1,548,338 of CM047583.1, read as the reverse complement.
ATCGCTTCGATCTTCGCCTTCCACAAACGTCGGTACCCAGTGATCGCCCCTGGTCACCCACAACTCCCTTGTCCGATAGTCCTTTTCCACCGAGATATCTGACGATCGACCCACAGGAATGGTGATATCTTGGTTCCACCTTACCAGATCAGTGCGTGATACGTGTAAGGGGCGTCATCCAGCCACTTGGATCTGGACTCCGTCTGGAAGCGTAAATACTCCATGTGACAGATCGAGGCGTATGCCTGCCGGCACCATGAAATCCATACCCAGTAGCGCGTCTTGGCCGTCCAGATTACCAACCCAAGCGCTGAAGAAGTAGACAAATTAACCATATAACGTGATCTTCACACGCGTTCTCCCTTCGTTCATGTAGGAATTTTCGCCGATTCCGATCCATTCTTGTCTCTGTGCATAGTCGATCTGACATCCAACCTTACGAGCAAAGGCGAGTCGATAATTGAGACTTCTGCACCAGAGTCAAGAAACATCGTCGCTATCTCATTGTTAATCTTCCCATAGGATTTCGCCTGCTTGAACCATTTGTCGGGAGCGTGATATTTCCACTAGCCGCGTGTATCGCCAGGAAACAGGTCGAACTGCATAACAACCTTCGATAGGGAATATTCATCAGTCGGAAGACTGTAGACCGGATGATTCACATCGCCTGTCTTTTTTGCCGTTGGGTTGCCGCCCGTTCCAACATATGAATAGATGCTAAACGTACATCGCTCGGCTCGATCCAGATTCCAACCTAGCGAGCGACCTAGTTTAACATCTTCTCGACCTCGGGAGGCAGAATTCCCGCATGATTGTCTGGAACATACCACTTGCGCATCTGATTAAAGAAGTGCTCCATCTTGCATTGTCCATCGTCATGAATCTCTCCACATTCCTCGCATCCAAACAATGATCAGTGGGGTGGCCGCGTCGTTCACATTTCTTGCACGTAATTATTCGCCAGCAGCCCCGATGATCGTGATTGGTCGACCCGCGGTAAGTGCACTTCTCTTATGGCGAATCCGTGTCCTACCTGTTACCCTTTATTACCTTCCACTCGGCACGGCGTGACACTGGTCGATCCCTTGGTGCAGACTGGGCGACGAACATGTGACTGTACTGTTCCTCGTCTGATTACAGAATGGACCAACCACTGCTCTCATCTTCTGACCCGGTGCTTACATCAGTCACGATCTCTCTGATAGCTCTGGACGGTCTGGTCGAAGGTATCTTCACATGATCATACTGCACCTTCGTTCGGGATCGATTCGATCGGACAGCAACCTTCGTCCTCATACTGCGGGATTGGCGCAGCATACGTAACGTCTGCGCCACTTCTCACACGTGCCTAAGACGCAGTAAGGTCAGCTGATCGGCCAACTCCTGATCGTCCAGCTTACTGATAAAATGACCCACATTTTCTTGGGCAGCGCCGATCGGCGGATCTGTGGTGGAGTCAAGTTCGAAATCGAAAACATTAGCATCGATAACCTGACTACCACCATCGCGCCCAGCCTTCCAACTTTCGGAGGGGGTACTCCGCGGACCACCACT